>CM062288.1:123157732-123335006 GCA_031216915.1 Pictodentalium vernedei
CGTCGGTAAGTCAGGGACAAAGTCCCTGTACCGATCGAAAAATCCGAGTCCAATGACGCTATAAGTCTCTTATCCAAGATCGCAGCAATGAAGTCCGAAAAATAATCACTGGAAGAAATGCCAGAAGAAATGAAAGGCATCTTCCGATACTACTAAAGGGAAAACTCGAAATCTTTCGAATCCCTTTCGCCATCCTGTCGGACCCTATAAAGCGTTCGGTCGTCCGTAGCTTGATGCAACCGCGGACCGCACCGACCCAGCGCCGTCGGATAATTCCTGATTCGACCGAGAAACCGTCAATTGCTGGGATGCTGCGAAACAACTGTGCTAACTCGGATAGCACGTCCGTCACTGAGGCCTGAGGAGCAGCGGTCTTACGATGCATTGCCGCAGGAAGCTCCGAGATCGTTACGCCGTGCATACTTCCAATATGCGAGCGAACGGAGTGTATAGGCCTCGTGTCCCTTGGCTACCGGATGGCGCGACCTATTCGCTGTGGAATCACTGAATGCCGAAACTGATCGGATACTCGAGGTCACGTAGCCAATGTGCGGTCGTGTGCCCTGCTGTGAGGATGAGGAAGCATTAAAGACAGTCTCTCGGACTGTCAATATAACGGAGCGTCCCAAGCAACGGATATATGCTCCGAATGTAAAATATCTGAACCACAACATGCGGTCCCCTATGTTGTTGGCTTCCTCCAATCTGTCCTCAATCTGCCGTCACTGGGTGAGTACTAAAGTAATTAAAGTGCTCGCATCACCCAAATCTCCTTCCTAGACCGCAACGGACGAACCCGGCAGCCGAACCATTCGATGAATGTACGCTACACCGGGTGAGCTAGCGAATGTCACTCCGTAAGCGATAGACATATTCCATGAGCACTTATTGCCGCTAACTCTTCATTAACTATGACGACAGAGGCACACTTTTGAAAGACATCTCCATAACTCTTCGAACAAGAAACCAGAAATGCTTGGATAGCAAGCATAAAATAATAATATATATAGCGTCGTTCAATAATTCGAAAGTTTGTGTGACATTATTGGACTATGTCGGAACTGAGGGACGATGTCCCTGAACCGAACCAAAAATTTCTAAGTCCACCGACGCTATCAGTTTCTTATCCGGCATCGCAGCATATGTTGTTCCGAAAGGGAAAGCTTGAAATCCACCGAATCCCTTTCGGTATCCCGTCGGACCGGATGAAACTTTCGGACGTCCGTACCCGCTTCCGCGGAGCGTCCCGACCCAGCATCGTCGGATAAAATATATGCGACAGATTCAGTTGATGCTGGGATGCTGCGATAAACTGTGCTATTAAGGAAAGCACGTCCGTTCCCGAGGCCTGTGCAGTAGCGGACTTACGATGCATTGCCGCTGGAAGCTCCGTGTACGTTGACTCCCGCATACTTCCTATGCGAACGTCCGGAGTCTGCAGGCCTCGAGTCCCCGGCTACCGACCCAGCGCTGTCGGATAAATCTCGATCCGACACCGTTTCTGTCGGCTGCTGGGATGCTGCGATAAGCTGTGCTATGTGCACAAGAATGTCCGGCGTCGAGACCTGCGGAGACGCAGTCTATAGCTGCTTCGCCGAGGGCAGCTCCGCATCAGATGGCTCCCGCATACTTTCCTATGCGAACGTCCGGAGTCCATCGGTCTCGAATCCCTGGCTGCCGGATGGTGTGACCTGGTCGCCGAAGAATCCTTGATCGGCGAAGCTGGTAATATATCGGCGGTCACGCAGCCAAGGTGCGGTCGTGTGCGCTGACGAGAAGAGGAAGCCTTAGCAGTCTCAGCGGACTGCCTATACAACGGAGCGTCCCGAGCGACGGACGTATGCTCCGCTAACGACACATTTATACCACAACATCTGGGGCCAGATGTTGTTGAACGAGAGAGGGGCCTCTCTCGCTTGCCGTCCGGATGGACCGGAACGAGCTATGAACCGGACTAAAAGGCTTCCTCCGTTCTCCCTCCGATCCGCCGTCACTGGGTGTGCATTAAGTTAATTTTATAGTGCTCGCATCACCCCAAAATTCCTTCTAGACCGCAACGGACGAACCCGGCTGCCGAACCATTCGGTGAATGGACGCTACACCGGGCGAGCTAGCGGACGTCAAAGGCCGTCGAACCTACTAGGGTCCTCTTAGGCAATTGGCGTATTACATGAGCACTTTTCCGCTAGCCCTTCATTAATTGTGACGACGGAGGCACACTGTTGGAAGACATCACAGATACATCACCCTAATCTTGATCGTCTGAAATAGAAATTGATAAAGTAGAGTGACCCTGCGGGGAAAGGACCAAGTGTCCAAATCCCCAACAACATACCGTGACATACGCTTCCGATATTGTCATCAAAATCATATGATACAGAACCAGAGTTAATGCGAGTACACAGACCACATATAGAATGATAAAAAGGTCAGAGGAAGACTTCCTCTTAAAACAATTGATCAATATCCTTTCAATGTGAAAAGAAAACAAGTCCTGGTACTCGCACTAACCCCTGGCAATCAAAATACATAATAATAATATGATCCATTAATATAGAAAAAATAATTGAAATCAAAATATTTTGAAAAAATATTTTTTCAGAACAGCCCAAGTTTCTGAAAAGTAACGTTGAGCCCCAATGGATCCCAAGCCTAAGTGTGGACAAAAATTTTAAAAATATTTTAAACAATTTATTCAACACTTACGAACAATAATAATGTATCTAGTTATGATTGAAATAACATAAAGATATTATTATTTAGAAATCCCCCCCTCACACAGAGGGCTGTTGTAAATGTAAACAATGAGTGTAAAAACACTAAAATAAGACTCCAGGCACCCAGGCCCGAAATCAGTTATCAAAAATACACCATCTGATGCAAAACAGAGACTTCCAGGGAAGAAACTGCAGAACATCAGATGGTAGATGCAGAACACAGCGCCTAACCACCCGTAGGTGAAGACGTAAACATGGGGAAAAAACAGAATTCATTCTGTTATTCAGCTAAACTCCCAAGAAATTTTTAGTAATAATAATTACAGAAATTATGCCAAAAGCATGGGAGAATAGCAAGGGGGAGCTTAAAGGACAGGGAGAGAGGAAAAACACTTGAAAAAACAGTGTAACTAAATAATCAGAATGACAACAAAATGGCTGCTGCCTTGAAAATAGGTAACTTAACATAATTTCATTAAAAAATTTTAAGTTACAGCCCTGATAATATTCTGTCACACATTCTTTTCCTCTCCTCCTTTTCTATCCTCCTTAGAATCACCATTTCACTAATATTTATGTGTCTGGCATCATTTAAACTGAGATTTAAAAGCACAAAGATCAGTCAGATGTTAACTGATGAAGGGCCAAACTTAGAATGATTAATGGCGCCAATTTCGGAACGTCCTTGACACTGCGCATGCGCAGTAGGGGCGAGGTGTGGAGGGCCTCTCAGGACATGTTTTCTTTAGTTTTAGATGCAAATTTTGGGGATTGGGGGGCAAAATTTGTGTTTGGCCCTATATTTTAAGAGTTAGCACCAGCTATGTCTGGGTCATTGGTACAGTATAAAAATGCATAATTCTGACTAAATCAGAAGGCACCATCATTTTGATTCAAAACTATCTGGCATATGATGAGGAAGATACATACCAAATTTCATGACAATCCATCTATTTATTCTCTGGTGTTTAAGGTCACTTTTAGCATCCCTGTCTACATCATGACCACAGCACAAGTGTGAAGTAAAGTATATCCAATTGTTTATACCTGTGCTGCTCACTTTGGTAGTCTTCTATCCAGGGACTGGTGATGGGGTACAACCAGTACTATCAGAAAAACAGAACTTGCTTACCACTTCACGGAGTCAATGGGGAGTAACAATCCATGAGATAATGGTGGAGTTTTACAAGTTCAAATCCAGCATTTTTTCAGCTAACGAAGGAGCACAACTATTTGAGAAAAGAGCAATTCAGGCTATTGTACCCCCACATGATTTGCAATAACAAACTGTACAATCACACCAAGTTTCAGGAAAAACCCTCAAATAATGGTTGAAATACTTCAAATACAATTCAAAATTGGACAATTTTTTATTTACAAAATAGCGGGGGAGGAATTCGTCACATACAGGTGAATTGTGCACTTGGTGATACCTTCTTGAAATTTGGCACACTGTTAGTGTAGGCTATGAGGTTCTCAAAAACGATCGGCTACAAGTTGACACCGACCGGTGGCGACCAGTAGCGGCACAATCCAAAATGGCCGCCAGCGGCTGAAGGGAACCTCCTTTTCGACGGTCTACCGACTATACATCCGATTGTAAGGGCGCGAAAGTGAACTCTGATCCACGCACGTGTTGGAAACAGACGTGGGAGATGATGTAGAATAAAACGAGATTCTCTATACGGACGCATCAATTTCTTGGAACTTGAAAAGAGCGTTGTTTCTCCGGGATCAGCGTCATTCAGGCAAACCTGAATGACGCTGATCCCGGAGAAACAACGCTCTTTATGAAGCAGTCTCTTTGCCATACAATCTCTTGTTTGGCGTAATTCCGCAAGCAATTCTGATTTGTCTGTCGAAATTAATTCGAGAACGCGATTGTTCACAAAAATCATTCACAGAATGAGTGAGAATCCTCTTCGTGTACGGACTAGTACTGACTGGGAACGTTGTTGCTTTTGCCAGCAAGACAGTTCCAAGAAATTGATGCGTCCGTATAGAGAATCTCGTTTTCATGACGCCTATAAAGCTATTGAGGAAGACATAACGCGCTTCCTAGATAATGGCGTTGAGCTTCCATATAATTTGACCATTGATTGTTTGATGAGAGAGAGTGATGAGTGTATGTCGATGTCACTGTTGACGAATAAGGCAATATATCATAAGACATGCCGTGACAGTATTCGGACTCACATCGTACAGCGCGTGCTACACAAGCGAGAGCGAAATGAGGCAGTGGCATCCTGCTCCACGCTGAGTCCTAAAAGAACACGGACAAGTTTTGAATCTGGCTGTGACAGGAAACTGCCCCAGTGTGTTTATTGTCACAAACGCGAAGGTGACAGCAGTGAGCCTATTTGCAGATCAATGTCTGATAACAATAAACTCAAAATTATGGCAAAGGAAGCCGAGAACTGGGTTGTTTTTTCTCGGGTCAATGCAGCATTTGATTCCGCTGCTAGTGATCTTTACTATCACAAAACCTGTTATTGTAAGCTTGCCAATGAAGCACGAGCGGCTAAATCTAAAAAGTCGAAGAACGCCGAACATTCCGCGTCAGGCCTGCCCTATGACCCTCTCGTTATGGCAGAGCTCATAACATTTGTTGAACACAACGATTCCGCGATGAAGCTTGTCGATCTCAAGAATCTGTACAGTCGGAGGTTGAAGCAAGTCGGTTCTGATTGGCTTAGTGAAGAAATACATTCCACTCGATTCAAAGAACATTTGTTGCAGAAATTGGGCGATGGCTGGGACGCCTTCACACAGGGTAGAGATGTGTTTATTTCAAGTAGGTTTCGAGTTGGCTCCTTGTTGTCCGAATCTTTAACTCGTATAGTGTCTGAGGAAGAGGCAAAAAAGATAGTTGATGTGGGTCTTCTTCTGCGTAAACACATACTCATATCTCAAGCTCCTTTCACGGGATCATTTTCATCTTATTGCTTGAGCGAGCCTGTACCCAACTCACTCCTGACTCTTCTTAGAGTTCTACTTGAGGGCACATGTAGTATACAGAACTTAGGCGATGATGAGACTGTTAATGCCAAGACTCGAGTGGCTTGTACTATTTCACAGATGTTGATCAGCAATTCAGCGAAACGCTCCGAACATGCACAAAATGTTCACCAGAGACGTGACAGAGAAACTCCAATGCCTCTTTATGTGGGTTTGAAGTTGCATGCCCATGATCGTATGAAAAATCTTATCAGAGATTTTCATCAAATGGGACTCTCTGTCTCTTATGATCGCGTAATGGATGTTCGCAGGAGTTTCGCGAGAGCTGTTTCACTGCGGTTCAAGAACGAAGGTGTTGTAGTCCCAGCTAACTGCAAACGTAATGTTTTCTCGATAGGAACCACTGATAACATTGATGTATCTGGTAGATCTGATATGCATGGTACGTCCATCACACTCATTGGTCAACTGAGCAGGGACAATGTGGGTACTGATCCCCCACCACTGAGTTTAGATGTTCCAGAAGACACACAAATTGAACTCCCAGACGACTATGCATTTGTTCCTTTCGTTGAAGACTTTGGTGGGGACATCAGGCTTGAATCTCCAGATGAATGTAATGTACGGCCCAATGAATATGCAGATTTGAACGTGGGAGAGAATGACTGGTTGTCTCATGTGTCACAGATCAGCAATAAAGGGAAGGTTGATGGCAGCTGGCAGCTTGATGAAGTCCCTGTGACCTTTTCAGGCTTCTTTTCAAAACATGAAGATCAAGACAATGTCAAACCTCGTGCAGTTATTGGGGTATTCCCTGTTTTCAGTGAGCAGAAAGCGGACTCACTCAGTATGCAGAAGCATGCTATGTATGTGGTCAGGGAAGCTACTGCTTTCGTAAACCCTGGCCAGATACCTGTCATTGAAGGTGACTGTCCGTTGTATGCCAGGCAGAAAAAATGTCAATGGCTGTTCCCAGAGGAGATAGGTGAGGATCGAATGGTGTGTATGATTGGATTCCTGCATCTTGAAATGTGCACCCAAGAAGCTGGTGGTAAGCTTATGGGTGGTTCTGGTTGGGAGCGAATGTTTCACCTCGCAAAGATATTCACACCCGGTGTAGCATCATCCCTACTTGGTGGGAAACATGTCAAGAGGACGCGACAGGCATATCTTCTCACTCTAGCTTGGCTTGAGATCCTCAGAAAGAATGCTTATGAGATTTACTGTCAGCAGACTGGGCCCCATGAGTCATTTGAAATGTGGGAACAGAGGATTCTTTCACAATCTCCAACTGCGCGCTATTGGGGTGAAATCGTTCGGAACTTTCTCTTGACAAGCTGTCAATTCGTTCGGAACCAACGAATCGGTAACTGGCCTGGTACACTGTGTTCTATCGATGAGTTGTGCAGTTACTTTTTTGCCCTAGGACATACAAATTATTGTCGGTGGGTCCCCGTATTTCTGAGAGACATGTCTCAGCTACCCAGGCGGCATCCTTCAATCCACAACAAATTCATGGAAGGCCATTTTGTGGTCCAGCGTAGTGAGAGGAAGTTCAGTATGATGGGTTTAGATCAGAGCCAAGAACATAGTATCCAACTACTCAAAGAAGACAGTGGTCCAAAAGGTCTCTATGGCCAGGCTGAAGAGAAAGTCGTTATTGAGCTTTCAAGGTCAGAAGTTCTGCGTGTTATAGATGAGTATGAATATGCAAGTTTCCACACAACATCATCAGATAACACGGAACACCCGGAAAGTTCGGTATCAGAGCAGAAAAAATTTCTGAATCAATTGAAATCTCTCCTCGATCTGGTGAATCAGGGACTCATTATCAACCCTTATGATGAAACTAGTGGTCAGCTGGTGACATTAGATACTGGTGAATATATGGACCCCGAAGTTAGTAAGAGTTTACGGTCATTACCCGAAAGGGGCAAGCATTTATATTCCACTTTCTTGAAGGAAAGGCTTGTGGAATGCACCGTACCCCTGAATGATGTTATTCCCAAGGCAAATATATATACCTTCCTTAACCCACCCCCAGCCAACCTGGACAAAGGCCGAGACAAACTCATGTCAAGTAAAGCAACTGCCGCAATAGTTACCCAGATGTTCGTTTCACTGCAAGCCCGGCCTGATTCAAACATGGATGAGTTTTTCATGCACGAGAATGCACGTGATCCGCCAGCATTATCCGATAGAGGTAAGCTACGGAGTGGGACAAAATCTCAAATTCTCAATTGTTTACCAGCTATTCCTGCACAAGGGAAGAATTCAGCAGCTAGACAAGCTTCAGTTGTCATCTTGGATATGCCTGCTGTAGTCCATGTAATCAAACCACAGAAAGCGGATCTGTTTGGAGAATATGCTCGATTGCAATTATTGCCATACATCGAATCTCTGATTAACACGAACACCACAAGGGTTGATGCGATCTATGACTGTTACCCCGAAGGCAGTTTGAAGAATCAGACGCGAGCAAAACGCCTCGGTGAGACAGCAGTTAGGTTGATACGGGTGTCCGAGAACGTCCCTTTACCTAAAGGGAAGAATTGGCAGGCATTCTTGAAAGTTAGTGAGAATAAAGACGAATTTTTCAAGTTCCTGTCTGCTGAACTGCTGAAATTAACATCAACATCCGAGTACCAGTTGTTAACGACATCAGGAGAATATGTACTATGCAATAAGGATGTTAGCTTATGTGACATATCTCCATCGAACCACGAGGAAGCAGACACGCGCATGATGCTTCATCTCAACCATGCAGTCTCACAAGGTCACAAAATAGCTTTTCTTCGCACGGTTGATTCTGATGTCGTCATTCTGTCTTTGCACCATTTCGCAACATTCCGTGACCTTGGACTCAGTGAGCTGTGGATTGGGTTTGGAATTGGAAAGGCATATAAAGATATGCCAATTCATGAGATAGCTTCACAACTTGGACCTGATTACTGTAAGGCCCTGACTTTCTTCCACGCCTTCACAGGTTGTGATGTAACATCCAGCATGCTCGGCATTGGGAAGAAGACAGGATGGAATGCATGGATGAATTTTCCCGCATCAACTGAAATGATGATAGAATTGACTGAGAATCCGCAAGTCTTTTCAGAGGATTCCCCTCATATGCAGCATATCGAAAAACTCACCATACAGATGTACAGTAACAGTTGTGTCAGTACACGTGTCAATGATGCGAGACGGCATATGTTCACACATGGCCTTAAGTCTATGGAAAACATCCCGCCCACCAAAGCAGCTCTGTATCAACATGTAAAAAGGGTAATTCTTGTGTCATCTTTCATTTGGCATCGTGCTCTGCAGAAACACTTATGTGTGCCAGACCCATCACAGTACGGATGGGAGTGGAATCCACGTCTCAATATTCTGGTCCCATTTTGGACTCACCTAGGAGACGCAAGTGCTGCATGTGCACTGATGCTCCACTGTAGTTGTGCCAAGGCCTGCAAGGGCAATTGCAAATGCTTGAAAGCTGGATTAAGGTGCACACCTTTGTGTAAGTGTGAAGGTGGCTGTTGTAACAATATTGAGTAGTATACTGTCATGTTAGGACCAGTCATCTCCTATTCTGGTATTTTTTTTTCCATTTTCGGCCAGTTAACACATGTCATGTTTCTAGTTGAGTTGATTTTGCTAACAAATGTTCATCCCATGTGGCTTGCTACATTGTCCGGGGTATAGGAATACAGTTTTAGATTTCGGAAAATAGTCTGTTATTTACTGCACAAGACGGTGTTAATTCATGCATAGCATGATACAATATCCCCAACTATTTTGCCTCTGTACAACAGTTGATACCTTCGTTCACCCGTGTGTTCATCTATGGTATCCTTGTCTTTCTCTGGCCATAGGCCACATGTGACTAGTCAGTTCCTACTCCATAGCAAATCAACTTGGAAATCCTTCATCTTGTAGCGCACTCATGTCTCAATGAATCCATACCTGAGTTGATCTAATAAATCTAACGTAAGGTATCAAATTGCCATACCGGATCATATTTCGATAAGTTATTCGCTAAAACATTTCGACCACTCATCGACATCAAAGGTCATGTTTTGGCTCCCAGTGGTGGCTATATCTCTATATCCCTGGTAAAGTAGCATACCATGAGGGATGGGCATTAAGTGTCGGCAACATTAATCCTGACTTGGAACACACCACATCTTAACTGGCCGAAAATGAAGAATACTACTTGTAGTCAAAAAATATTCCTGTACCTCGAATGACTGCAAACATACACTCACCCCTTCTAGTCCCATTTTGCCAATGTTCTATACTGGCAAGATAACATTGTATAATTAACAACGGGAACTAATGCATCCCGAGTTCATTCCAGCACTGCCCTTGCTGGCAGACGTGTCGCTATGGTGTTGAGATTGAACCAGAACTCCTCTAGAAATTTGATAGTTTTATTTTCTTAGAAAATAAATCTATCGAAAATGCCGGAAGTTGAGAATAGACTGTCACTTTAATTGGATTATCAAATGTCCAAGTATCCCCACTGCTGCATACTATCGAGTACCCTTGTTCATGTGTTGACAGGAATCTCTCATACCATGTTCATTTGACCATTGCATTCCCGAGAAACATTCAACACTAATTTATCTACGGACGGACGATCATACTGACAGTCAGACACACAGACGCACACATCGACGGAAATTCTGATCCCATTATCCATTAATCTTCCCCCCAACTTGTTCCAAGGGCTTCACTCCATCATTCACATCAATTACAGCACATGTATGGTGTTAGGTTTGGAGCTTCAGTTGTGCGATCGGCGAAAATAGCTTTTTTTCGATCCGCTTGGTGGCCATTTTGGATTTCGCTGCTAGTGGTGGCTAGAGGATGGTGCCAACTTGTAGCCGATCGATTTTGAAATCTCTGATGCCTACCCTTACATCATGCCAAATTTCAGGAAGGTATCACCAAGTGCACAATTCTAGCGAATTCCTCCCCCGCTAAAAGACATAACTCTTTGACTAGATCCACAGGCAAAATTATATTGCATTGAAGCTATTCAGCATATGGCGAAGAAGATTTAATATACAAGTTCGAATTCGAAATTTCTTCGACAAAAAAAGGAGCATAACTCTTTTACTTCATCCATGGATAAAGTCATCTTGCTTTGCGACTATTCGGCATATGGCAAGGAAGATTCATACAATTTTATGACAATTTGCCTCTCATTGGTGAAGCTACTGTTTCAGATAGAAAGATATATGAATATACACAGGACCCCCACACACACTGATGTATGGACCTTTTGGGTAAAGGGCTGGTAAAACTGTTGAAGTGTCAGCAAAAGCTTTGCATATCTTAAAAAAACTTCTATCTTTGAGCATTCCAACCCATGTTATTTCTTCTTAAACTTAGAATATTTAACATAAAGTTCTATATGAGATTCTTTAGTGTGAAACTCCTGTTACATTCATGAACCAATTTCAATGAAACTTCTCAAACATGCCTAAGAACAATTAAAGGTGCACATATTCCAGAATTTTTAAGCTGCTTACTTTTAACTAAGTTATTTCTTCTTGAACTTATATTTAACCCTCTGTCAAAGAACCAAAATTTTAAGCCACAATTTTTTCCAATAATACGACTAGAAATACATCAAATTAAATATTGATTGACAGAGCTCAATGGGCTCGGTTAAACAAGATTGAACTGGTTAAATTCCAAGTTGCATTGTGGGAAAAATCTGTAGCTTGATTTTGTTTCATAATTCAACATCAGTGTACAAAGGTTTAATGCAGGAGATGCATGCTGGAAAGACAAAGGTTGGGTATTAATCACCTTCAGTGATAGTTATAGTCTTTCCAGTTTTCAAAACATGGCTGATAAAGTCAATTGGACTGAACTTGTTGAGCACATTGACACTGAGAGGTCATAAACTTCCAAGTTAAAAACTCAAGATGGGAAATTTTATTTATTCTGAAAAACTTTTGACATTTTAGGAAAAGGGTATTTTTTAAAACTGATTTCATTTACTACCACTTAGTAGAATTTCAAACGGTTCTCTGAATAGAGGTTACTGAAGAAAGCTCCCTTTCAATTAAAGTGCGAAGTGTTATTGAAGAACCGTCTGACATAAGAAGTGAAAATTTAAAGGTTCAATAAACTAACTTTTTATCAGAAAACCAAGGCATTAACCCTTCAAGGACTGTAGAGCTTAACCCTTTACCCAACGTAACGGCCAAAAATGGCCAGCGCTATTCTAAAAAATCGCCAATTAATTTTAATTTTTTGTCTCAAAAACATAGGTTATGACCCCTCATTGGAATGAGCTCGTTGAGTATTAGTAATTGAAGAATTTTTTTGGCAAGTGTCGTCTGCTTTTCATGTTAGGTAAAGGGTTAATACAATTTTTCTGCAATTGGACAGTCTACATCCTGTAACCTTGCAGCTGTTTCTAGGCAAGTCTTGGCTGCCTATATAGGCACCTGTTCTCTTGCAATAAGAAGTGATCAAAGTTGGAATTAGGGACCCAAAGGGTTAAAACTTTGAACACTCCTCTTATTTGAATGTTCACTTGTTAGGGTTCATGTTAGAGAAGTTTCATCGAAATTATTTCTGAACACCATAATGTTGGACAGATGTATAGCTCATCGAACAGACAAACAATTGTGACAATATAGCTGCCACTTCAAGTGTGTGTGTGTGTGGAGGGGGGGGGGGGGGGGGGGGGTATAATAACAAACTTTAAACCAAGTTTTCTGTGAAAAGTATCGGAGTTTTGACAATCATATTTGTTAAAGGGTTATGAGGAATACAGTAGAACCTGTCTTGAGAGGCCACCCTTTTTGCCAAACAAGTGGTCTATTATGACAGATCCATTACAGAGTAAAACAACCAAACGATACCAGGTCAAAGCAGTCTCTTAAGACAGGAGGTCTCTCACGACCATGATCTCTCAAAACAGGTTTTACTGTATTGGCCAGAATCCTGATACTCCAGCTGCTGATGCTCAAGATTATTAACACTGATATTACTGAATGCTGGTATCAAATACTGAAATCTCCTACCTTGTGCTCATGAAGCCTCCTCTGCCTCTGCAAAGCCAACGTAGTTTGTTTCTCCTGTTTCTTTATCTGTTGCTCTGCATCTTGTAAAGCATGGGTACTTCTCAACTCTTTGATTAGCTCCATTCGTTTTTCTTTACCCTCAAACATCTTATGAAAAACAAAAATATGAAACTCAAAACATCTGGATTGAAAGAAAGCAAAAATAAAAATGGAAACCAGTGAAGCATCAGAAGAGAATATCTGCTTTCAAGGAAGGAGTACCAATCGTATATCATGAGGGCAATATGTAATGAAATCAAGGATTCTTCTGCCCTCTTTGGAAAAGGGTCAGGGGCCAAGACTAAGAAATTTTACATTCGAATTAACAGAGAACACAAAAACCAACACCTAAGCAACTGCATGTATTCTACAAAAAGGTTTTACAACAAACAGTCACATGGAATCATGCTCACCCTAGTCTCTGTAGTCTCTATTAAACCGTTCTTATACTATTAAAGACAAACATGTTATTTGCCTATGAATTCAGACACTTTTTAAGCTTTGGTAGGTAAACTGCTTAAATTTAATGCACAATTGGTGTCCTGAACTGGGTGGTCATAAAGTCACAAAATCTGTGGTTTTCTGAGGCCTTATGACTACCCAGTACAGAACACCAATTGGGCATTACATTTTTGTTTGAGTGGGGATTGAGATTTGGAAATTTGGGGTTGAGAATTGGGAAACTTTATGCCCAAATGCCAATGGGAAAGGGCCCATAATTGGCCCATGTAGCCATCCAAAAGAATCACTGAAATTCCTGTTATAGGCATACTGTTGTCACAAATAATTTGAATTTAGCCTTTTACCAAACATGACTAGACACTACAGAAACACATAGCTTATGACCCTCAATGGAAAAGGCTCAGCAAGATCATTCCAATAATGTGTCATAAGTGATTATTTCAAGAAAAATTAAAAAAAAATAATACAAAGTGAAGGGCAATTTTGGGGCAAAATTGATAAAAATTAATAAAAACTGAATAGCAGTTTCTTCAATCTTGTTGAGTGGATATGACAGTTATGTTAGGTAAAGAGTAAACTCATTACCTTGTTTGAAAGTGGTGTCCAATTCTTGAGCAATAGGGCAACATCACTATTTTAGTTGAAGCTTAACTACTTTGCAATGATTGGCAAGCAAATTCTGCAACTTATATCTCTCCCACCACTGCACAGAATTTGTGGGATAACCTCTGTAGCAACAATTTCATGGCATCTTTCTTAATGACCATTTCACAGGTATCTTTAACCAACAGTTATCTTTAACCTTCAGTGGAGAATGTCTCAGCATGAAGTACAGTATTTAACAACTCCCACATGTTAGGACTATATGCTGTGATGGCATCAACCAAACAATGGATTTTGCCAGAGAGTGTTTTCAAACACTTGAAAATCTTTCTCAATCAGGCATCAATCCCAGAAACTCAGACTTGAATCACTCGCTGATTATTATTGGAATTTTGTGAAAAAAAAATGGAGATTTGTGATTACTGGAGAAAAAAGGCAAAACTTGTCTCCTATTTGTGTTGCATAAGGGGTTCATAGGAATTACTTTTTACACAATGTGCAATAAAAAGGTCAAATTTCAAAAGAATGAAAGACAAACTATCCAGTGCTGGAAAAATAGATTCAAATAAGAGGAAAACACAATGATCAATGACCAATAGTGTGAAGCATCCTGTATTACCATTAATCAAATGGCCACAAATAAGGGGCTAAGAATTTTAATTATTAGCCACATTTATGGGAAAGAACAGAGTCTTAAAATATTTTTTCTCGTGATATCGAGTATTGAGCAGGTTACTCTATGCAGTTTTATTTCTATTACGAAGCCCTGTGCTGTTCACGACCTGCAAAAACCAAACGCTTACTTCCAATCAACTTTTCCACATTTCCCAGTGCATGG
This sequence comes from Pictodentalium vernedei, assembly GCA_031216915.1. NCBI lineage: Eukaryota > Metazoa > Mollusca > Scaphopoda > Dentaliida > Dentaliidae > Pictodentalium > Pictodentalium vernedei. Next base: position 123,172,396 of record CM062288.1, read on the forward strand.
ATACCAAAGCCTATCAAATAATGGCCAAATAATTAGTGTCATTTTGTAACTTTCTTTGTTTTTGGTCTGTCACACTCGCAGAAGTGGTCAGCCAAATCACATCTAATATATATTGTCCAGCACTGGTAAGCTGCGTCCTTTTGCCATCTCAGTTCATTAGGTAACTGGCTACACTACTCTTCAAGTTGGTATTTATCACAAAAGATTTTGTTTGCAATTGTATGCACCTAACAATTTACAGGTGAGTGTAATTTTTATTCTTTGTTTTTCCGAACAGTCCAGTCAAGGTTTTAGTCATGGATAGCTCATTTATTGCCATGCTGGGTCGTTATTTACAGAAGGATGTACGTTTCCCATCCCAGTGCAACTTCGCCTCTTCACTCAGATTGACCACATTCAAGGGCCAGTCAGTGGTGTGTCGCTTTCAGGGCAGGGGTGTTTTGACGGTGCAAAAACTGAGATCATTTGACAATCATCTCACCAATGAGTTTAAGCCTGATTTGGTGGTTTTACAAATTGGATCCAATGACTTGCTGGTGTGGCTTTTATGGTAATTACCACAGATTTTATAATAACCAATTGAGTCTGAAAACTCTGGTAAATAGGTATGTTTAATCAACATGTACAATACCTCATTTATTATAAAGGTTGTGCAATCTGTTCACACCAAAAACAGTTCAACTGTACTACAAGGAAAACAATGTTGGAGGGTAAGAGTGAGAAAATATTACTCATTTTTTCATCACCAGTTATCCCAATACAGAGTTGGGTGCATTCAGTCCTTCTGTTGACAAAAAAGTTAATATGAAAACTTCATACTCACCATGTTCTGAATGGCTCTTCCTCTGATGACTTTCTGTAAGAATATAGTGGCTAATTCTTTCTCCTCTTCTTCCTTTTGGAGACAAAGGAAAATAAAACAGTAATGGGGGTAACATAACATGCCATTTTATGTAAAAATTATTGAGAAATAAATGCTATCATGGACTTATTTCTCAAAGGGATTTCTTATATCAAATAAATGTTGATACAAGAACCGAGTTGGTGTTTACATTTCAACCTTTGAAGGCTTTGTTTAGTCACTTTTCCCAGCATTGACCCCTTACCTCACCATGTTAGCATTGGGTAGTCATACATAATACATTTGAGAGTGCCCTGCCAGTGATTTCTTGATAAGTCTTGGTTGCTTTTACAGTAGACAGACTGGACTTGGCCAGAAATCATTTAACTAATAGAGTGCTAAATTATTTTTCACTGTCAAAATTTGTTCACACTTCTTTGCCTTGTTACAATTGATGGGAGAGTGCCCGGGCACCCGGGGACTCTTCCATCAATTGTTACAAGACAAATTCCTAACAACAAAATAATTTCACTTCAAAGATAATATGAAGCACATCCACAGAAACTGACACCTTAATGTGAGGTACGTGCACTTCAGAATAACGCCAAAATGCTTGCTTCAAGCACTTTACCGGTTAAATGGTGTGAGAAGCTATTTCAAACCTGTCTCATCTTTGGATGTCAAAAATTGTGAAAATGCACATATCAATGAGAGCTAAGCATATTTATTATATTAGAAATAAAGAGAGATTTGTTTTTTGAAAGACTGTGCTCTTTTTTTCAGGTTTTTCTTTCCGCAGTTTTCCTGAATGATACAGAACAAGGAAGATGATGCAACTTCAGTATTCCCTTCATCATGACATCTGAATACAATTGGATAGAGCTTGAATAGGAACAAAAGCTAATTTTCCAACTGCAGCAATAAAATAAATATATTTCACAATAAAATGCCAATATATATTTCATTTCAAAACATAAATTTCCTCCAATTAAAATGGCGAATATTTTTTTCATTATCGTATATGCCAAAAAATGTTAAGTTTAATATCACAAAGTTCGCAATTGAAAACTGATGCTTGATTAATTGACAGTTATTTCTGCTCAGGCAATGATACCTACCTGTGAAGGAATCTCCACAGATGGTGTTGGAGGACGTGGTACAGGCTTTTCAATCTTCTGTAAAAATCGCAAGGGCTTTGGTGGCTCCTCTCCTCTGGACTTTTCTTCCTTGATGGACTTTACAAAAGAAATATAATGGGAAGCTTTAGAAATACAGTTACAAATAATACAGATGATACTCTAGAAATAGAATATTTCAAATTATTCTTCTATGAAGTGAATCTTGTTGTCCATGTATGCTCAACAGAGAAGTATAATGCGGGTGGAGGAAAACACCACCATAAAAATGAATTTCAATTGAAATTACAGATTTCATATAATAATCCAAAGGTGAATATATAGATTATACACATAGAAGCTTGGTGTACCAAATGTTCACCACAAGTGGTGAAGTGGTGTTAACCACAAGTGGTGAAATGGTGTTAACCATGAGCCTTTGGTACACGGTTAACATTACTTCATCACAAGTGGTGAACAGTTGGTACACCAAGCTACTTTGGGTATATTTTATTTATACCATGATCGTCAGATTAATAAGAGTTTAAATGTTTAATAAATCAATATTCACACATGCGAATCTGTTTTTGTTTACATGAGCACCACCAGTGGGAGGTACTTCCCCTGACAATTTTATCGCCGAAATGAAATAGAAAATGAAATGCACAAATTATGGAGCCTTTTTCATTTTAATAACATACCATTTCGAGTTACGGATGCTTAATTAACATGAGACAACGTATTTTTGTTAATTTTTGGTATCTTATAAGGTAAACTTATTTAAACGTTATAAATAATTGTCGGTTTCATTTCACTCTTCACGAGGCGACGAGTGATAAATTTAGACAAGTTTGAATTCAAAGCGAGGTCACCAAAGGTCAACTTGGATGTAGTTCCACTGCAGGTGTAAATTTTAACTATTGAAATCCCATTGCTGACGTGTTTACCACGGTTGGTGTGTAAAACTAAAATTTATGTCATAGGCTTTTTATATATAGTAGAAAAGGTAATCATGGTATAAAATTTGTTTTCCTGCATAGAACAAAAATATTCTTATTACCTAGTAGAGGCACGTTACTGGTTGCTGATAACAAAATATACCAAAATAAATTAGAGTAACATTCTTATCAATGATTTCTATTGACTCAACTGAATTTCTTATTAAATCAAGTAATAGCTGCCTGACACAGCAAAAGCTTGATTTTATGAGAAATTCAAGAAAATACTCAGCAGAGTAACCCTTTACCTAGCGAATCAGTCGCATCCACGTCATATACAAATTCAGCAGGTGAAAAAAAATATATATTTAAAAAAAAAATGCCAATAAAACCATACCATGAGAACCCTTATTGGAATGAACTTGTGGAGATCATTCCAATGAGAGTCAAAAGAGATAATTTTGTTGATTTTTTTGTTCTTAAATTTGAAAAAATAATATTTCAAATAATAAATTTTTAAGTTGTCTTTGTTGGGTAAAGGGTTAAGAGTTAACCGTTGAATAATTTTCTTCAGAAAATACTGACATTTCATGTGGAGAACAACTTGGAATCAAAGTCAAACAATGAGTAAACTAATTCTATTATATCACCCGTGGGAACACTGGAAAGTAGAGCAGTGCTTGTATACTGTGGTATATAAGTTCTGCTTTACAGATAAAGAGACCTGGAACCAATGCCAGGGGTAGAAGGTCTCTAAAGTGAGCAGCATAGGAATAAACAATTGGCTAAACTTGACTTCATACCTATGTTGCAGTCATGATATAGCTAAAAATGCTGACAGTGACCTTAAACAGCAATAAATAAATCTATAGTCCTATTTTAACCCTTTACCTAACATGAAAAGCTGACGACACTTGCAAAACAATTCTTGAATAATTAGTTTTTTTTCATTTTTTGTCTTAAAAACATAGGCTATGTCCCCAAGATGGAATGAGCTTGACAACTCGTTCCAATGAGGAGTCATAAACTATGTTTTTGAAACAAAAAATGAAAATTAATTGGCGATTTTTTAGAATAGCGCAGGCCGATTTTGGCCTTTACGCCAGGTAAAGGGTTAAGAGATACACAGGTCTGTGAGATATTTTTTAAAATGCAATAATTCTTTACATAATCACTGTTGAAGATATTTATCATTGCAGATGTTTCAACAAGTTAAAGGACTGATAGGGATACACAAGCCTAAATGGCCTCCCATTTATTAATATTTTGTCAATCATTTGCTTTTTCATTATTGCTTACATAAGTATTTTTTTGACTTACCAGTGATGAAAATGATAAATTTAAAATAATTTGTATATTTTTTATACTTACCAATGGCCCAGACTAGGTGGTGCTAACTCGATAAAATCCAGGGCCAAACACAAATTCTGAACCCCCAAAATTTGCATACAAAACCGAAAAAATTAATTCCTATATGGTCCTCCATACATTTGTTCACTATGCATGCGCAGTAACCAGAAAGGTACCGAAATTGGCGCCAATCCTCATTCTTTCTATATTGCCTGCTAAATGTTATAATCAGCGGGGAGGTATGAGCACCCACTCATGGGAGAGCCATCCCCATCTGGGCCATTGGTAAGTATAAAAAATATACAAATTATTTTAAATTTATCACATTTTTATACCACAACCAATGGCCCAGACTAACTGAATCGTAAAAAGGCTGGAGGGCCTAGGACTTAGAGGAAAATCCAATCTCTCAATTACTTCGATAAAGGATAGCTCCTACAGGAGAATAGGAGAAGACATGGGAATTACACGTCCTTCTCTTATAAAAAATCGCGACATTGACGACGTAGCTGCGATTGGTGGTGCAATCTGCGGGTGAAAAAATGATTCTCAGAAGCAATCTGCAGATAATAGCTGCAAGAAAAATATTGGAACAACACATGCATTGAACAGTGGCTAGACATCAATAAGATACACTTACCTGCCAAATATAAAGTCATTCTATCAAGTATTCCAGAAGTTATTGAGTTTTGAAACTCGTTGGTCACAGACAGACAGACGACAGACAGACAGACAGACAGACAGACAGACAGACAGACAGACAGACAGACAGACCGACATTCTTATAGAGCTGCTAGTCGCAGCTAAAAAGAGAATGACATAAAACCAACAATGTAATTGAGAATTACATAATTTCTCCATTTGACGCCAGCAGAACCCGCTATGCTAATTCGGTGAAGGAAACCAATTATAAAGCTAGTCCAGAGAATACGACGCTTTATGCTCATTTAAAAGTGTCCAAGGATTACATATTAATGCTCGTATGACACGTAACATATACAAATGCTTCACCGTGAGCTACACTTTAAAAACAGTACATAAATAGACATAGGTATTGCTTCACACCGAGCTACACATTAAAACTACCGACGCTGGACTACTGTCTCTGGAGGAGGTATTCTCTTGCTTTTCACTATAAAGCCAGATAACATAAGGAAAACCCCCTCCCACTCCCCCTTCCCCTTGTTCTGAGGTAAAATTCCTCAGAACAAAGAGGGCAGAGGAATGACATCAGTGCTCGAGCAGACTGCCTAAATACCATCCTGTAGATGTAGTATTAATGTACAACATTCTGAGCAACAGAAAGAGGACCTAAAGATCTAAGGTCACCGGAGATGGACTTTAAATTTCTAAGGTAAAACTTTGTAAATGAAGAGGACTGTGTCCAGTATGCAGCCTTCATAAGATCAGTAATGGCTATACTGTTAGAGTAAACCCAAGAAGTGGACAGTGCTCTAACCTCATGCACTGAAATCTTGTTGACAGAACGTTGATCTGAAGACAGACTTTCATAGCGATAGAATGAACAGATATATCTTTTCTGTTAGGAATCAATGAAAGAAAGAATCTTTTTCTTCCCTTTCTAATATAACCCGATCTATGTTTATCAATGCGCATACCTCTAACTGGACACAATCAAAGGTCTGCAGTTGTCCGAGGATGGTAAAGCCGGCCGTAATGATAATAGGCTCCAGCTGTTTATCTGGAATCTGATTCTTAGCCAAGAATCCCACTTCCGTAGTGAGGGTAATGGTATTACCCACACTACGGTAATGGGAATCATCAACAGATAATGCATGAAGTTCACTGACTCTTCTGGCAGACGCAAAGGCTAAGAGGAATGCTGTTTTATATGTCAAAAAGTTTATTTCTACACTGTCTACGAGCTCCAACGGAACTTCTTGAAGCTTCAACAGAACCCAAGCCAAATTCCATTTAGGAATTAATCTGAGGGTTCTAGGTCTATTAATAGAGAAATTTCTGACTAGCTTGGATAAAGAGGCATCTGATCCAAGAGATAAGTTATCATGATGAGCATAAGTGTCTGATAACATAGACCTATAGCCCTTAATAGTGACGGGCTTCAAGTTTAATACGTCAAACAAGTAGACCAAGAAATTGGCAATCTGTGAAATAGATGGATCATATATGTCTACAGACTGGTCCATACACCAACGGAAGAAAACTCTCCACTTTGCTGCATAATTCAAAGAAAAGGAGGTCCTCCAACAGTTAGAAATTGCATCCACTGCTCGTCCTGTAAAATGTTTTCCATGCAAGAAGGACAGCACAACGGAAATACGTGAAGGTTGAGACCTTCCAGGTTGTGATGCAGTGCGGGGGACTTCCCCTGATATAGAAGGTCCTTTGTGGAGGAAGCTTCCAGGGAACGTCCCATAACAGACACCTGAGAAGTTTGATCCAGGGTTTCTGTGTCGACAGAGGTGCTACTAGCAGGATTTTGCAGTGAGACTGTTTGATTTTTAATAGAATCTGCTGAATCAAAGGAGTTGGAGGATATGCGTATCCTATCATCCCGTCCCACGAGATCGATAGAGCATCTACTGCGTATGCTCGATGATCTGGACATGGTGACACAAACGTCAGTAATTGATTGTTCAGGTGTGTCGCAAAAAGATCTATCATGGGACGATCCAACTGGTAGCAGATCTGACTGAATACTCGCTTTTTGAGAGACCACTCTGATGGTAACAGGCGACCTTTTCATGAGAGTGAGTCTGCTAGTACATTCAGATGACCCGGTATATGACGGACTGAGAGATGAACGTGATGACTCAGAGCGAATAGGAGAATCTTCTCTGTTAATTCGCATAAAGGAATCCAATGAGTGCCTCCCTGGTTCCTGAGATAAGCCACTACCGTCAAGTTGTCTGACAAAATCTGAATATGGATGTTCGCAGTTTGAACAATCCAATGTTGTCGTGCTAGCCATTTTGACATCATCTCCTTGATGTTTATGTGCTTCTGTAGGAACTGAGGGTCCCAAAGACCCTGACACTTCAAGTCTGTGGGGCCCAGGGATGCACCCCAGCCCATTAGACTCACATCAGTCATAATCGTAAAAGCAGGATCCAGAAGTTGAAGCAGAACTCCCTGAGTTAACCACTGAAGATCTGCCCAAATCTGAACCTTTTGTTTTACTAAGTCAGTTAAAACAATCTTGGTTTCGAGCGAATGCATCTTCACACTCCAGTTCTGAGTAAAGAATATCAGGAGGGGACGCGTGCGCAGACGGCTCATCGGAATAAGATCCGCAGACACTTCGCACAGCCCCATCAGTCGCATGAACTCCCTTGCTGTTATTGTGTCTGAGTGTAGACGACAAAAGCGAGCATAACAACTGACTAATTTCGCTCTGGGTAATGGCAGACGAATCAGATTGTTGTGAGTCTCGAAGCTCATTCCAAGTGAATGAATGACTTGGACGGAGCTAGGTCAGACTTTTTCTCATTTACTATGAGACGGAGATGTTGGAACAACTGAAGCAGACTCTGAACATTGCTCTGAAGAACTAACTTGTTGCCGTATCTCTGAAGAATGTCGTCCAAGTAAGCCGACTTTACCACTGCTGAATGAGCTCGGAAATATGATATTACCGAGTTCATTATTCGAGAGAAAGCCCAAGGAGCTAGGTTCAGACCGAAGCACATTGCTCTGAACTGATAAACCTCTCCTTGTTCGGCAAAATGCAGGTACTTTCTGAATGCCAGATGTACCAGGACATGAAAGTAGGCATCTTTTCGATCTATGCTTGCTGCATAGTCGTCCACTCGAATGCTCGCTCTTACCGACCGGATGGTTTCCATGTAGAACTTTGGAGCTATGATCAATTTGTTTATCCAGCTCAAGTCTATTACCGGTCAGAACGAGCCATCTGGCTTCGGTACGAGGAACAGGTGACTGTAAAAACCTGGAGAATTTTAATTCTCGACGACCTCTATTGCTTTCTTTGATAAGAAAGCCTGTACCTCCGCAAGGAGAGACTCTCTTTTGGAAGGATTCGCCGGAAGATTTGTCCAACGTGGACATCTTGTAAGTGGGGGCTTTGCTCGGAATGATAGCCTCAGACCTGTCGGAACTACATTTCTCACCCACTGATCTTCTATGACTTCCATCCAGTTTTTCGCGAAGTTTTATAACCTTCCGCCAACTGGAAAGCAACAGAGGTCTTGTCCATCACCTGTACGACTTGCAAGGCTTGAGAGAGGAGAAACTACATCCTACCTGTGAAGAACCTCGTCCCGTCGGCCTAGGGGCGTCTGACTTATAGTCTCAGTCAGACCTGCACCCCTTTCCCGAGTCATCGCTATACTCAGGACCTCCGGAGTAATTGTAGGAGGGTTTATTGTACCCTCGCATGGAGTTCCCTTTGGATGAGGAATGACCACGCCTACTCCGGCCTGCTGAAGCATTTTGTTGAGACGCTGATTTCAACAGCAGTGTACTGGAAGCTTTTTTGGTTGCTTGATCATAAACTAACAAAAGCTTGTCAAATATTGTATGGCCGGAAACCGTCTGGAAACCGGAGCGACTCGGAGAGAGCTTTTCACCCTGTCATCTATAATTGATGACGACGCAAGGGCTGCATCACGTCTTACCAACTCCAAATTTGCCACTGTCAAGGTGAAGTGGTACATGGCATACATGACTGCACTGGAAAGAACTCTGAACGAGGCACATGCGTCCTCAAATTCTTTTCCATTTAGATGTGGCGCCATAGCCCTGGTGATATGGTCTGCGTATGACATTGCGTCCAGAATTGCTCGACTGGATGAAATAGAAGATTCCATCACTTCCAAGCATAATTTGAATGATGTAGGGAAAGACATATCTAAATCCACAGCCTGCTCATCCAAATGCAAAGGAGCTCGCTGGGCATCTTCTCCAACCAATTTAAATTGGCGTGCTCCTGGAAATGGTATAATGACTGAAGATGCAGATAAGACACCGCCCTTTTTTTGGCACTTGCTAGGTTGAATATAGCATCGTTAATATGGCCGAAGGCCTCCGACACTTGCCAAGATTGTTCCGGGAAAGAAAGAATGTCATTTTTCCTTCACACAAAATCTCTGTCTAGAGAGCGGTTTCTGCCTAGCAGTCGCAGCTTGCTGATCTGGTGGAACAAGGTCAGGATAGTACAGATGAATGAAATTCATCGCTACCATATGTTGTTCCGTCCGACTGATTCAGCTGACTATCTTGGCCAACCACATCTGCATGTGCAGATGATCGGTCCGACCCACCACCGTCCGACAGCTCACCACCGGAGTCTGTAGAAGGCTGCATTTGCACTTGCTGGGAAGCTGCACAATCTGCGACATCAAGTTCATTACAGAGGCTTGAGGTGCAGGGGTCTTTTCGCCACTTGCTGCTCCCAGGATGGAGATCTGGACGTAGATCCCTTCTCCGTATGTTCCAGAGAATGAAGCCTCGGATTGCTAGCTACCGGATGATCTGACTTCACGGGCGAAGACTGGGTGCGTCTTTGCACAGCTGGCTGGATATCCGAAGTCGGGTAGCTAGCATGCGGTCGTGTGTACTTTTCCAAAGATGAGGAGGAAGCCGTGACTGTAGCCAAGGCTGGATGCAGTCTGGATGGAGCGTCCCGAGCGGCGGGTGCAGACATTTTCTCCGACTCAGGCAAGTTTCTCAAAACAACATTTGGCCCCAAATGTTGCTGGGTTAGAAATGGCTCTCCCGCTTGTGGTCTATCAGACCTCGCCCAGCTTCCCGAAGAGAAACTTGCAGACTTCCTCCCTTTTGCTGTCGTCGCTGGGTGAGCTTTAGTTTTTGAGGTGCTTGCTCTACCCAAATCTACACTTCCTTTGACCGCAACAGACTTACCTGGTGTTACGGTTCCCACTATGGGGATGGGCGCCTCACCAGTCGAACTGGCAACTGGAATAAGTGGTCTTATTCCCTGTTTAATGTTAAGGAGCACCTTAGCAGCCAGTTATGTTTACTCATCAGAGCATGACGACGGCAGAACACTTTGAATGGGTGTCATAATACCATCACCATGTTCTTGTACCTCTGAAAGAAACTGAACAAGAAGGACGTCAACGCCCTATAGCTCACCAACATTCCTCTTTGATAGTAACTTTGGCAAACACAAGAACTGTATCAAACAGGCTCAGAACATGCGACAAAGCTTACCTAAACACAACCTCTTAAAAGTACAACACAGAAACTGACATAAACACTAAGTTAAACATGAAATTCTGAGCTAAACAGAAAACTAAACGCAACTAAAAATGTCAATAAAAATGTTTAAAATGCAGGGTATGAGGGGTTAATCATGGAACAATGATACTGAGGAACATGTATGATGAATATAAGTGCCATTGGAAGAGAAGGAGCACAGCAGCTGACCTAAACACTAATTTAAACATGAAATTCTGAGCTAAACAGAAAACTAAACCCAACTAAAAATGTCAAGAAAAATGTTTAAAATGCAGGGTATGAGGGGTTAATCATGGAACAATGATACTGAGGAACATGTATGATGAATATAAGTGCCATGGGAAGAGAAGGAGCACAGCAGCTGACCTAAACACTAAGTTAAACATGAAATTCCGAGCTAAACAGAAAACTAAACGCAACTAAAAATATCAAGAAAAGTGTTTAAAATGCAGGGTATGAGGGGTTAATCATGGAACAATGATACTGAGGAACATGTATGATGAATATAAGTGCCATGGGAAGAGAAGGAGCACAGCAGCTGACCTAAACACTAAGTTAAACATGAAATTCCGAGCTAAACAGAAAACTAAACGCAACTAAAAATGTCAAGAAAAATGTTTACAATGCAGGGTATGAGGGGTTAATCATGGAACAATGATACTGAGGAACATGTATGATGAATATAAGTGCCGTGGGAAGAAAAGGAGCACAGCAGCTGACCTAAACACTAAGTTAAACATGAAATTCCGAGCTAAACAGAAAACTAAACGCAACTAAAAATGTCAAGAAAAATGTTTAAAATGCAGGGTATGAGGGGTTAATCATGGAACAATGATACTGAGGAACATGTATGATGAATATAAGTGCCTTGGGAAGAGAAGGAGCACAGCAGCTGACCTAAACACTAAGTTTAACATGAAATTCTGAGCTAAACAGAAAACTAAACGCAACTAAAAATGTCAAGAAAAATGATTAAAATGCAGGGTATGAGGGGTTAATCATGGAACAATGATACTGAGGAACATGTATGATAAATATAAGTGCCATTGGAAGAGAAGGAGCACAGCAGCTGACCTAAACACTTAGTTAAACATGAAATTCTGAGCTAAACAGAAAACTAAACGCAACTAAAAATGTCAAGAAAAATGTCTAAAATGTAGGGTATGAGGGGTTAAATCATGGTAAAATGATAATAATCATCATATAGCAGCATTATAAAAGCCATGATATGGAAATAGGACGAATAAGTGACCTAAACAGAAACTTTAACATTATTGGACACGCACGCTGACGTCGACGCTGACGCCGACGCCGATCGAGCCATTCCATAAGCTCACACAACTAAAGTTGGTGAGCTAAAAACTCGAATTAACCTGTGGTGAGAGCTTCGGCATAGGAAACTCACCGCCGACGACATATCGCAACACCCATCTCCAACATCTGGCATCTCAAAGTACACAAGTAGGACAAGAATCTGTAGGTGTGAATCGGCTACAGGCAAGGCAACAAGCATGTAAATCCGAGGAAGACTTCCTCGCCTTGCATTTAGAGCAGTAAGCTTTCAAAATTACAATCCAAAGATAGAGTCGATAGCACTGCTACAGATTCTCAACAAAAATTTTTTAGTAAATTTTGTTTCTTAACATACCTACCACGATTGTTTACAATTGGCTGTAACATAAGTTCAAGCCCTACTTCGGAACTAACTCAAGCTAAGAAACTTTTCCAAACAAGTTGGATAGAGTGCAAAAGCACGAAAAAGAGCGAAAAAGGGTCGAGCGAGACCGGCGCTCGACATTACAGGTACTCTCTCTGCACACCCCTTGTGTTTCCCGAGCGCAACCATAACGTCAATTCCGTATTTCCACCAATTTCCACCAATAAGAAGTTTGTGATTTAGCATGGGAGGCATCAATATCAAAGATATCCCCAAGGAGGGTGGGTCTCCTGTAAACAATTGTGGTAGGTATGTCAAACAAAATTTACTAAAAAGTTAAAAAATTTATAGTAATTTATATATTTTTTATACTTACCAATGACCCAGACTTGGCTGGTGCTAACTCTAACAAAACCAGGGCCAAACACAAATTTTGCCCCCCAATCCCCAAAATTTGCATCCAAAACAAAAAGAAATCATGTCCTAAAGGACCTCCATACTACGCCTCTACTGCGCATGTGCAGTGACGCAGTCGTCCCGAAATTGGCGCCAATTATCATTCTTACTGGCAGTGCCTGGTCAGCGCTATGTACTCAGCGGGGAGGCAAGAGTTCCCAACTCCAGGGAGGGCCATCCCCGTCTGGGTCATTGGTAAGTATAAAAAATATATAAATTACTATAAATTTTTTAACATTTTTATACTGTACCAATGACCCAGACTTAGCTGAATAGTAAACAGGCTGGAGGGCCTAGGACATAGAGGAAAATCCAATAAGCTCAACTATATAGTAAAGAGGTAACCCCTTAAGGAGAAAAGGAGTATTAGGCTTTACATGTATCTTTCTTATTTAATATTAAATTAGAAAGATACACTACCCTTAATAATTGAGCACAATAACATTCATGTTCTCTATTAACATCCCGTATAACCCTTATACTAATTATTTTTAAAGCAAGCCAATAAATAAAGTAGTCCAGAGAATTGAGACTCTTTATAATCATATAAAAGTGTCCGAGTATTGTATATTAAAGCCCGTTTGACACTTGACATATACAAATGCTTCACACCGAGCTACACTTTAAAAATAAGACATGAATGAATTTAAACATTAATATTACACTTTAAAACCATCCCGGAAGCGACTCAGAAATACTGACTTGGAGGAGGCATTCCCTTGCTTTTCACTATAAAGCAGGTGACCTAAGGGAACACCCGCCCCCCCCCCCCCCCCCCCCTTCCCCTTGCCCTGGGTCAAATAGCCCAGAGCGAAGAGGGCAGCCGGACGGAGTCACTGCCGGAACAGAAAGCCTGCATAACTATAGTTGCAACTGTTTAGTGGACGACATTCTGAGCAACAGATAACGGACCTAAACAATGCAGGTCTCCAGAAATGGACTCAATATTTCTGAGATAAAAATTCGTAAATGTGGATGGCTGAGACCAATAAGCAGCCTTCATTAAATCTGTAATAGCAACACTATTAGCATAAGCCCAGGAAGTAGAAAGAGCTCTTACTTCATGAGCAGAAATCTTAAGCACAGACTGCTGAGAAGAAGATAAATCTTCATAAGCAGTACGGATAGTTAACTGAATCCATCTAGCAATAGAATGGACTGAAATGTCCTTTCTATTAGGCATCAAAGACAGAAAGAAACGTTTCCGTCCCTTTCTGATAAACTGAGATCTCTGTTTATAGATACGTAGTGCTCTAACAGGACAGAGTAAAGGCCTACGCCCGTCTGAAGACGGAAGAGCCTTAATAACAATAGGTTCCGGATATTTATTAGGAGCCTGATTCTTAGCTAAAAAACCCACATTAGTAGTGAAGGTGATAGTGTTCCCAACACTACGATAATGAGAATCATCCACCGATAGTGCATGAAGCTCACTGACTCTTCTGGCAGAAGAGAAAGCTAAGAGAAAAGCTGTCTTATAAGATAAGAATTTGAAATCTACTGTCCCAAGAGGTTCAAATGGCTTTTCCTTCAATTTAAGGAGAACCCAAGCTAAATTCCACTTAGGAATTAATCTAAGAGTTCTGGGTCTATTTATCGAAAAGTTTCTAACCAACTTCGATAAAGAGACATTAGATCCAATTTGTAAACTATCATGATGTGCATAGGTATCAGATAACATAGATCTATAACCCTTTATAGTAACAGGCTGCAGTTTGATTTCGTCAAACAAGTATACTAGAAAGTTTGCAATGTCTGGTATAGAGGGATCAAATATATCTACAGAATGATCCCTACACCAACGACGAAAAACCTTCCACTTAGCCGCATAGTTTAGCGAAGAGGAGGTCCTCCTACAGTTAGAAATCGCGTCCACTGCTCGTCCTGTAAAGTGCTTGCCATGCAAGAAGGACCGCACAACGGAAAAACGTGAAGGTTGAGACCTTGCGGGTTGTGATGGAGTTGGCGCGATTTCCCCTGCAAAAGAAGATCCTCTCGTGGAGGAAGCTTCCGCGGTAGGTCCCACAACAGACACCTGAGTAGATTTATCCACAGTCTCTGTGGCGACAGAGATGCTACCAACAGAATCTTGCATTGAGATTGTTTTATCTTTAGCAATACTTGTTGAATTAACGGCGCTGGAGGATACGCATATCCTATCATTCCGTCCCAAGGGATCGACAGAGCGTCTACTGCAAATGCTCTTGGATCCGGACACGGAGACACATACGTCTGCAACTGATTGTTGAGATGTGTCGCAAATAAGTCTATCATTGGCCGTTCCCATTGGTAGCAAATCTGATTGAATACTTGTTTGTTGAGAGTCCACTCCGACGGCAACAAGCGACCCTTTCGTGAAAGGGAGTCTGCTAGCACATTCAGACGACCCGGTATGTGACGGACCGAAAGAAGAACGTGATGTTCTAACGCAAACAGAAGGATTCTTTCCGTTAGATTGAACAACGGCACTGAATGAGTGCCTCCCTGATTCCGTATATACGCCACTACTGTCGTATTGTCGGATAGGATTTGGACATGAGCATCGTGAATAATGTCCATCCAGTGACGTAACGCAAGCCAAATTGACATCATTTCCTTGATGTTTATGTGCTTGCACAGGAATTGCGGATCCCAAAGACCCTGGCATCTCGAATCCGTTGGGATTAATGATGCACCCCAACCTGTTTGACTGGCATCCGTCATAACGGTAAAACTCGGATAAGCAAATGCAGCGGAACTCCTTGAGTTAACCACTGAATGTTTGCCCAAGTCTGAATCTCTTGTTTCACTTGATCTGACAAGAGAACGTCTACATCGAGCGAATGAATTTTCACACATCGGAATGAGATCCGCGGCGGCTCCGCACAGACCTATCAGTCTCATAAATTCTCTCGCCGTGACTTTGTCTGCGTGCAGACAATAGCGAGCGTAACAACTGACTAATTTCGCTCTGGTTAACGGCAGACGAACGAGATTGTTGTGCGTCTCGAAGCTCATTCCCAGATGAGTGAATGACTTGGACGGCACCAGATCCGACTTCTCCTCGTTTACTATAAAACCGAGACGTCGGAGCAATAGAAGAAGATTCTGAACATCGTTCTGAAGCGTTAACTCGTTGCCGTACCTCTGAAGAATGTCGTCCAGGTAGGCCGACGTTACTGCAGACGAATGAGCTCGGAAATAGATCATTACCGAGTTCATTACCCGAGTGAAAGCCCAGGGTGCTAGATTCAATCCGAAGCACATCGCCCGGAATTGATACACCACTCCCAGGACTGCAAAGCGTAGATACTTTCGGAATGTCGGATGTACCATGACGTGAAAGTACGCATCTTTGAGATCTATGCTCGTTGCATAATCGTTCACCCGAATACTCGCTCTGACCGATCGAATCGTCTCCATATAAAACTTCGGAGCGACGATCAGCTTGTTTATCCAGCTCAAATCTATGACTGGACGGAATGAGCCGTCTGGTTTCGGAACCAGAAACAGATGGCTGTAGAATCCCAGAGATTCCTGGTTTTCTACGACCTCTACCGCGTTCTTCATTAAAAGAGACTGCACCTCTGATAACAGAGCGTCTCTTTTCTGTGGATTTGACGGAAGATGAGTCCACTTTGGACTTCGAGTTAATGGAGGCTTTCGTTTGAAGGATATCTTTAGACCTTCCGAAGTCACTCCTCTCACCCAAGGGTCGTCCGTAATCGACGCCCACTCTTGTGAAAAACTCGACAACCTTCCGCCAACCGGAACGCGATAGAGGTTTAAGCCATCACCTCCTGGACCTGCGAGGCCTGCGGTAGGAGAAACCACGTCTTCCACGACCCGCACCTCGCCTCGTCGACCTCGGGGCGTCCGACCGATTGTCCCAGCCTGAAGGACGTCCTGAACGAGAGTCGCTATCCTGACGGTCTCTCGAATAAGACCAAGAGGACGCACCGGAACCTCTATAGGAACCTCTCTTGGGCGCATTAGACCCAGAAGTGCCTGTCTTATTCGTGTCTGCTGTATCCGACTTCTTAGGAGCCGATCTGAACAACAGAGAATCATTAGCTTTCTTTTTAATTTTATCATAAATAGCGGAAAGCTTGCCGTCAAAGAGAAGTTCTCCTGAGACCGAAGCGACTCTAAGAGAGTTCTTCACCTTAGAATCCACTAGTGTGGATGTAGCTAGGGCTGCGTCACGTCTAACCAACTCCAGATTTGCCACTGAAAGGGCGGAGTTACACGTGGAATAAGCTACTGCCCTTGAAAGAAGTCTTAAAGAGGATTGTATATCCTGAAACTCTTCCCCTTGAAGGCGCAGTGATAACGCCTTAGTAAGGTGATCTGCGTAAGATAAGGCATCTAAATTGGCTCTGTTAGACGCAATAGCTGTTTCCAACACCGCGGTTGGAATAGAAGCTGACGACGGTAATGATAGCTCTAAGTCTTCCGCCTCGTCGTCCATACGCAGAGGAACTCTCGGTATACCCTGTCCTGCCGTATCGAATTTATTCCTTGCATTAATGAAAGGCAGGTTGAGAGTATTAGCGGACAAGAAACCTGCTTTTCCCGTCCTGGAAGCAAGTTTAAATATAGCGTCGTTCAATAATTCAAATGTTCTAGCAACATTATTGGACTGCGACGGAAACTCGGGAGCGATGTCCCTGAACCGCTCAAAAAATTCAGAGTCCAATGACGCTATAATTCTCTTGTCCGGAAGCGCAGCAGTCTGGCCCGACGGAACAACTTGAGGGAGAAAGTGCCGGATGAAGTCCATGGCAGCTTTATGTTGTTCCGAAAGGGATAGCTCCAAGTCATCCGTATCCCTTTCACCATCCGGTCAGACCTCACGATGTTCCCGGTCGTCCGCCCCCGATGCTTCGGCGGAGCGTACCGACCCAGCGCCGTCGGATAATTCTCGATCCGACACCGTTTCTGTCGGCTGCTGGGATGCTGCGATAAGCTGTGCTATCTGCACAAGAATGTCCGGCGTCGAGACCTGCGGAGGCGCAGTCTTTCGCTGCTTCGCCGAGGGCAGCTCCGCATCAGATGGCTCCCGCATACTTTTCCTATGCGAACGTCCGGAGTCCATCGGTCTCGAATCCCTGGCTGCCGGATGGTGTGACCTGGTCGCCGAAGAATCCTTCATCGGCGAAGCTGGTAATATATCGGCGGTCACGCAGCCAAGGTGCGGTCGTGTGCGCTGACGAGAAGAGGAAGCCTTAACAGTCTCTGCGGACTGCTTATACAACGGAGCGTCCTGAGCGACGGACGTATGCTCCGCTAAAGACACATTTTGTACCACAACATCTGGTCCCAGATGTTGTTGTACGAGAGAGGGACCTCTCTCGCTCGCGGCCCGGCTGGACCTGGACGAGCTATGAACCGGACTAAAAGGCTTCCTCCGTTCTCGCTTACTATCCGCCGTCACTGGGTGTGCATCTACTATGTTTATAGTGCTCGCATCACCCAAAATTTCCTCTTGGACCGCATCGGACGAACCCAGCTGCCGAACCATTCGGTGAATGGACGCTACACCGGGCGAGCTAGCGGACGACATTTGTCTAATCTCCATGAGCACTTTTGCCGCTAGCTCTGAATTCATTTGTGACGACGGACGCACACTTGAAGAAGATAACATGGAAACATCACCCTGTTCTGGTTCCTCTGAAATAGAAACTGAGAGAGTAGAGTGACCTTGCGGAGAAAGAGCCGGCATCGCTCTTTCTCCAGAAACAACATATCGTGACACACGTTTCCAATGTTTCTCATCCCAATGTTCACATATAGGACAGGGATTAATGCGAGAACACTGACTACAATTAATACAATGATCATGAAAGTCAGAGGAAGATTTCTTCCTATTACAATTTGAACAACGTCCCTTCATTGTGAAAGAACAACAATAAGTCCTAGTTACTCGCAACAACCCCTGACACAAAGATACATAATAACATGATCCATTAATAAATGAAAAAACAATTGCAAAACAAAATAATTTTGAAAAAATATTTTTTCAGAGAAGCCCAAGTTGCTGAAAAGTAACGTTGAGCCCCGATGGATCCGATGGCAAAGTGTGGTCAAAAATTTTAAATTTATATAAAATAATTAATGAGACACTTTCGGATAATATAAATGTATCTTATAATGAGATAAACTACCACACAGGCAAACAGCCCCCCTCAAAAAAGGCTGTTGCCAATGAAAACAAACAGTGTAAACACACTAGAAAACATGACTCCAGGCACTGAAAAAACTGGCCCGGAATCAGTCATCAATTACACTCTATCTGATGCAAAACAGAGACTCCCAGGGGAGAATCTGTAGAACATCAGATGGAAGATGCAGAACACAAACGTTATACACCCATGGGTGAAAACGTAACTATGGGGAAAATAACAGAAAACATTCTGTAACCAAGCAACTCTCCCAGGAAATTTTAGAAATGAAATTTCTCAAAAATATGCCAAAAGCATGGGAGAATTGCCAGGGGGGACTTTAGAAGGCTAGGGGAGAGGAAACACTGAATAAGCAGTGCAACAATTAGCAAGAATGACAACAAGAGGCCCATGCCTCGAAAATAGGCAACTTAACATAATTTCATCAAAAAATTTTAAGTACAGCCCTGATTATTTTTTGCCACTTCTTTTTCCTCTCCTCCTTCTATCCTCCTTAGAATCACATTTTCTCCAAAAATTACGTGTCTGGCATCCTTTAAACTGAGATTTACAAGCACAAAGATCAGTGAGATGTTGACTGATGAAGGGCCAAACAGAGAATGATAATTGGCGCCAATTTCGGGACGACTGCGTCACTGCGCATGCGCAGTAGAGGCGTAGTATGGAGGTCCTTTAGGACATGATTTCTTTTTGTTTTGGATGCAAATTTTGGGGATTGGGGGGCAAAATTTGTGTTTGGCCCTGGTTTTGTTAGAGTTAGCACCAGCCAAGTCTGGGTCATTGGTACAGTATAAAAATATTTTAATTTCATCTCAACCTACTCACAATTGTTTACAATTGGCTGAATAAACAATAGGAGGAGGTGAATCACATAACCAATACCAACAAGAGCAGCAGAAAGAAATGCAAGGAGGGCAGAGAATAAAAGTGAAATCTATAATGAAGAAAGAGAGAAGGCACCCGAAAAGAACAAGGCAGAGCAGGGCACAAACCTGATAAAAACAAATTTAACGAGGGTGCACAACAGCCTGAGCAGCAACGAGAGGGCCTAAAGAAAAAAGGTCCTCAGATTGCTGCTGCAGGTGGCGGAGATAAAAGGAGGAGAAGGTAGAAGCATTCCTCCAGTAAGCCGCATTCATAACATCCCAGAGCGAAACAGAATTGGCGAACGCCCAGGATGTAGAAATGGCACAAACCTCACGAGCATTAAACCGGTTCGAAACAAGATCCGAAGCAGACAAGCTGGAATAAGCCAGCTTGATTGCAAGACAGATCCATCTGGAAATAGAATGGGAAGAGATAGACTGCCTCCTAGGAATGAGAGACAGAAAGAATCTCTTCCAACCCCTCCGAATGAACTGAGTGTGATTAATGTAAGTCTTGATCGCACAAACAGGACAAAGAAGAGGCCTCCGGTCATCGACAGCAGGGAGAGCCTGAATGTAGATGGGAGGAGGTACCGAATCAGGAAGTTGATTCTTGGCCAGAAAAGAGCAATCAGTAGTGAAGGTGACACTGTTAGCCTCATTTCTGAAGAAAGCAGAATCAACGGATAGCACATGAAGCTCACTGACATGTCTGGCAGAAGCAAATGCTAGAAGGAAAGCAGTCTTATAGGTGAGAAAACGCATATCGGCCTCAGATAAGACGTCTGTGTAAGACGCAGAACTCCAGGCCTCTGCAAAGAAAAGTGCCGAATTAGTTTGGAGAGAAAAAGATTACGACCCATGCACCTCTTTCCCACATATGAGAAAGTATTAGAGACAGCATAGACTGATAGCCCTTTATCGTAATAGGGTGGAGGCCCTTGGAGTCAAAAAGGTATACCAGAAAATCCGCGGTAATCACGGTAATCCACATTTTGAGCTGTACACCAGCGGCAGAAAACCTTCCACTTAGCAGCATAAGTCATGCCAGTGGAATGTCGCCACGATGCAGAAATGCACTCCACTGATCGTCTCAAAAAATCTCTACGTCGGAGACAGGACTTGATAAAAGACAGGCGTGAAGGGACAGACTCGCCAGGTTGTTGTGATACTTCCTGGGGCGACTTCGGGAAAGAAGATCATGGCGTAGAGGTAGACGAATCGGCCGATCTGCCAACAGAGGCTGCAGCAGATTAATCAACACCCTCTGAGGAGACAGAGGTGCGATCAGAATGATCCTGCAACTGCAAGCACGAATCTTCGCCAACACTTGAGGAAGAATCGGTGCAGGAGGGAAGGCATAGCTGATTCAACCTGTCCAGTCCAGAGACAGAGCGTCTACCGCAAATGCCAGTGGATCTGGACAAGGAGAGACAAAGGTCTCTACCTGATGATTCCAGCGAGTGGCGAAAAGGTCAACCAGAGGATGCCCCCCACTGCTCGCAAAGCCTGAAACACCGACCGATGCAGCATCCATTCGGTGGGAAGGACACTGTCGCATCGGGACAGAGAGTCTGCTAGGACGTTGAGATGCCTGGGAATGTGCCGAATGGTCAACCGAGCATTTACATCCTGCGCCAACAGTAGAAGATCTCGAGATAGCCAATACATGAGAATCGAATGTGTGCCTCCTTGATTCCGTAAGTTGGCCAACACTGTCGAATTGTCCGAAAGAAGTAGGACAATGTGGTCCGACAGGTGAGAGATCCAAAGCCGAAAACTCAACAGAAGAGCAAGGAGCTCCTTCTGGTTGATATGAAGGCCCACCTGCTCGCTGTCCCACTTGCCGTGAGTAGACAGACCAAGAGGATCCAATGTCGCACCCCAGCCCCGATCGCCGGCATCCATAGTAATGATGCGATCGGCTGAAGAAAGATCCAACGGGACACCCTGAGTCAGCCAGGGAACATCGGCCCAAGGGTGGAGGTGATGAAGTAGGGACCAATGAATAGTTCCAGGTTCAGAGGATCTAAATTCGGACGCCAATGATCCAACAGGAAGTGTTGGAGAGGTCGGACAAACAAGTGACATAGCGGAATAAGATCTGTCACCGAACAGCAAAGGCCCAGCATCCGAAGGAAAGTCCTGGCTGAGACAGAGGAAGATTGGAGCAGGTTCGGAGTCAGGGCGGAAAGAATCGCCACCCGAGCATTGGGAACAGACACCACATTGTCAAAATCCATTCCCAAATGACGAAATTGCTGAGAAGGAAGGAGATCCAACTTCTCACAACTGACTCTGAAACCCAGCAACGCAAGTGGGCCAAGCAACCGACGGACATCGGACTCCAGAACTACAGCATTGTGGTGCCATTGGAGGATGTCGTCCAGATAGGCTGACGAAGTCACAGCCGACTGCGTACGGTGAAAAGCGAGCACATGTGACATCAGTCGGGTGAAGGCCCAAGAAGCCAGGTTCAAGCCGAACGGGAGAGCTTTGAATTGAAAGACTCGATCCCGAAACGAGAACCGAAGGTATTTCCGTGACGCCAGATGAATGGGTACATGGAAGTAGGCATCCTTCAGGTCGACACTGGCAGCAAAGTCACCCTGAAGAACTGAACGTCGAACCGACCGGAAAGTATCCATACTCCGACCAGAAAGTATCCATACTGAAACGAGGTGCTATAATGGACTCATTCAGGATACTCAGATCGATGACAGGACGAAACTGGCCGTTTTTCTTCGGCACCAAGAAAAGTCTCGAGTAAAACCCAGGTGAAAGGGTGTTCCTGACCACCTCGATCGCCCCTTTGGAAAGGAGATTGTCGATCTCCTGCACCAGAAGGTCCCGATGCAGAGAATTGGAAGGGACCTGAGTCGAAAGGGGCACCAGATAAACAGGGGTGCTGACGGAAGGACAGTCGCAGACCGGATTGGATGACGTCCAGGACCCAAGTGTCTGACGTTATCTCTGTCCAATGGTCGAAAAACAGTGACAGCCTTCCCCCGACTGGAGGCGAATCGAGGTGAGGACCTTCATTTGCGGCCTCGACGAGGCCACCGAGTGGAGAAACCACCCCCTCGGGAAGCAACCGAGTCTGGAGACTTTCCTCGCTGAGGCTGCCAACGAGCCTGGCCAAGTCGGCGCTTCTTCTGAGCAGAAGGAGCGGATGGAGCCAAAGGCGTGGCCGACATCGCCGATGTGGCAGACGTAGCAAGCAGGACGGTTGGCAGGCCTGGAACGACCACCACCCGCAGCAGCAGGTTGGTCCAGCTGTCGGAACAAAAGCTGGTCCTTTGAATGACGAAGAACCTCACCACGGACAGCTTCCACGGAACGATGGAACAGCTGAGGTCCAACCAAAGAAGCAGACTTCAGAACAGCACGCTGCTCAGAAGGAAGGGATGGAGAAGAATCCAACACCTCATCCCGGCGTGCAAGCTCCAAATTAGCCGTGTTACAGGCGTGAGAGTGTGTCAGGTTCATAAGAGCCTGTGACAAAACGCGCAAAGGCACCTGAGCATCATCAAACTCCCCTGGTGGAAAATATGTGGCCAGGGCAGCGACGATATGGTCCGCGAGAGATAACATACCCAGCATCTCTCGGGACAGGCCCACCATAGACTCAACGACCCACATCGGGAGAACTGCCAACTTAGGCTTAGTCAACCCGAGGGAAGAAGAATCTTCGTCCACAGTAGTCATCCCTTGGAAGACTGGTGGACAGACGGACTCGTAAACACGAAACCGCGACGGAGGCAGAAAAGCATCAGCTCGTGAAAAGAAAGAACCCTTCAGGGCCTTAGAACGCATTTTGGCGTCCAAGCCCTGGAAGGACTCAACAACCTGAGCCGATTGCAGAGGACGCAAAACTCCAGAGCTAGAAGGCTCAACAGGTTTACGGCGCTCCACAGAGGACCACGGCCGGACAGTCACTGATGGCTGGTCTGAAGGCTGAATGTCTGGCAATAAGCCAAAGACAAAATCCAAAGCCTGCCCCAAGACTGACGAGGGGGCCCATTGCCATCAAGAAAATCGTCATCTTCTGTAGCAGAAGAGATGTAGCCCAACTCGGGCTGGCCAGCAGGAACCTCCTGTGAATACTGAACAGTATCCAAAGGGCCAGTCGAGGAATCTCGGCGACCGACCAAAGGAGGTTGTGCCTCAGGAGGCACAGGGAAGCCAACTTGAGGGTTGCTAGAACAAAACAGCCGGACGCAGCTCACCCTGAGAATAAGTCGTAGCAGCAGTGCCCGACAGAGTGTCTTCCCAATGGACCCTTCGAGCAGAAGAACCCAAATCCTCAGAAGGGACAGACGACGAACGTCAATAAGCAGACAGAAAAGGGAGATGGTGAGAAGACACCGGAGGATAGTCCCAAGAGTGATGCCCAGGGGCAATCACTGACCTCTGCAGAACAGAAGGCCCTGCCTGCAAATCCTCTAGAGAGACCGGCAGCGTATGTCGATCGGTAGCTGGACCTGGGACACGATGAGAAGACACCGGAGGATTGTCCCAAGAATGAAAGGAACCTGCCATTGGCCTCTGCACGGCAGAAGGCCCCAACTGCCCATCCTCTGAGACCGACGACAAGCATCGATCGACAGCCAGACTCGGAACACAGTGAGGAATCACCGGAGGAAGGTTCCAAGAGTGACAGCTAACCGGAGCTGTCACTGACCTCTGCCGAACAGCAGGCCCTGGATGCCAATGCCCCAGCCCCATTCTGCTAGTCGGCACACCATCAGGGGAAGGCGGAACAACAAACGATTTGCTCGAGGGGCGAGGAATCGCTGCCGAAGTGACCGAACGGCCCAACCGACCAGGAGCAAACCTAGCCAGATGAGACGGAGCAGACAGCAAACCTGCACAGCTTCGCCGAGAAGCCAGGGAAAGCTGACAGCTCAGAGACACACCAGCAGATAAGTCTAGGACCCCAGGACTGTACACCATCACCAGAAGAGATGGAAGAGCCACAATCATACAAGATAGGATCAGTAGTAACAACTTCCCCAGCAACTGTCGACGGCGCAGGAGGCAAATTGGAGAGTGTCACTGAGCTGACCTCAGAGAAGCTCAAGACGAAAACAGCCGCCTCAAGAGTGATATCAGAAGCCAAAGAGGCCACAGTCTCCACTTCAGGCATCACAGCACCAGCACCGTCAACAGTAGCAGAAGAACTTGCTACAGAAAGAGACTAATCAACATCCTGCGTGACAGAGTCACCACATGCACTCCCAGAAATGTCTGAAGAGGCACGGCTACCCTTACCCCGAGAACGAGGGGTTCTAGCCCTGGAGAAAACCACCTTGTTCACGGATACCCAGAATTTTGAGGACCAAACCCCACAAATACCACAGGAATGGACCTGTGTGCAATTGTTGCAAGTGACACATGTAGCATGAGAATCGTCTACATGTTTCACCTTCAAACAAGAGGTACAAGGAATTGTTTTAGGCATAATTACAATATGATCAATGAAATCAAACTTCCCGCCGACGTAAAACTGAACAACAATGGTCGAGTTGACACGCAGGGTAAAAGCAAGAATATGTATGAGAAGACAAGCAAAAATGAGCATACATATCATCAAATAATAATCAATTTAGAGCTTGAAAAGGATACAGTCCACTTGCACATAAACAGACAAGAAGCACCATACAAAAATAAGTTGTTCACGAAGATAACAGCAAATAATAGCATGAGTCACAAAATTTCCGACCATCACAATGGCGGAAATAAAAGGAATTGACATCACAGTTGTTGTGCATGCGCTCGGTAAATGCAAGAGGTGTGCAGAGAGAGTACCTGTAATGTCTAGCGCCGGTCTCGCTCGACCCTTTTTCGATCTTTTTCGTGCTTTTGCACTCGATCACTTTTCCAACTTGTTTGGAAAGGTTTCTTAGCTTGAGTAAGTTCCGAAGTAGGGCTTGCACTTACGTAACAGCCAATTGTAAACAATTGTGAGTAGGTTGAGAAGAAATACATGATAAGGATACATGAATAATGGCAATCAAAATAATTTTGAAACAATTACAAAAAAAATTTCGAAATTTTTTTTTTTTTAAAATGCCTAAGTTCCCAAAGGGAACATCAGAGCACAAGGCCATCCCGATAGAACCCAAGTGTGGACAAAATTATTTTTTTGTCAAAAATTATTTGCCACACTACCAGAACCATATTTAATGTATCCTACAGTAATTCTGAAGTATTATAATACTAATTACTACATGTTAAGGGCGTTGTCAATGTGAACAACGTCAATAGAAAAAAACAGAAACAAAACAACAGGCACACAAAAAGGCCCAAAGTCTGTAACCGATTTGAATGCTACCAGATGCAAAGCTAGATCTTCACATGAAGAAAAAACGATACATTGGATAGAAGATGCAAGACCCAAACCACCAAACACCCCTAGGGTCAGGACATAACCATGGGGATAAACATTCTGTAATACACTTTAAATTCCCAAGAAATTAAATAAAAAATTTCAATAAAAAACAACCAAAAAGCTTAGGAGTTTAACAGGAGGGGTTCATGGAAGGATAGGGAAGGAACAGTTAACAACAGTCGGTAAATCATTAGCAAGAATGATGACGTCAGGCTCATGTCTCGAAAATGGGAAACATGAAATAATTTTTATAATTATTATAAAGTTACAGCCCTGAACGTTTCAAACTACCGTTGTTCACTTCCATCATCCATTTATAGCCTTGAATCCACCAATTCTACCATTGATTTGTGTCTGGCATCCTCAGAAAAGGAGATTTAAAGCACAGATGTCAGATCATTGTTTACTGACTTGGGGCCAAACAAAGAATGAGGATTTGCGCCAACTTCGGTGCCTTCCTGGTTACTGCGCATGTGCAGTGAACAAAACGTATGGAGGACCATATAGGACTTTATTTTTTCGGTTTTGTATGCAAATTTTGGGGATTGGGGGTTCAAAATTTGTCTTTGGCCCTGGATTTTTTCGAGTTAGCATCAGGTATTCTGGGCCATTGGTTATTGGTATAAAAATATGGAAAATACAACATAGAGCTAGCACAAATTTCGGAAACCCAGTTTATCAACAGAAGTACAAAACTCAGACTAATTACATATACTGAATTGATGAATTAACTAACTTTAAAAAACTAACTTGATCAGTTGATTATAAATCAGATCTAAAGATTTTTTTTTCATTGGTGTTTAATGACACTTTTGACATCCAGAATCAGTTCATATCAGACAGTTTTATGGGTGAGAAGGCCAGTGTATCCAGAGAGAGCCACTGAGCAGTGACAAGCAACTATCAGACTCCCCAGTGTACCAACTCCACAGAAGTAGGATTAACACTGATTGAAGGCAAGTGCACCATTGACGTGTAGTATGCCTTAGTACACAATGCAACCATGCCCCCATGTGGGCAATCAGGATTAAATGCCTTGTCCAAGGATACAATGCAGTTACCTCTGGTGTAGACCATTTGCTTTGAAGTCCAATGCCATAACCACTTAGCCACCATGCTCCCATCCAAAGATTTAAGTTCACTCTATGTAATCCTGACATGACAAAATAAAGGTTAGTAGAACCAGATCAATTACATACAGGTAAGAAAGTAACCACACCGAATACTGAGAAACTGTGATTATTTTCTACCAATTTTGTATGAAAACTCTTGCCTTGCAAAGCTACTTACTGAATGCATCTCTTGCAGTTCCAGTTCTTGTCTGTACTTTCGTCTCGTAAATCCAGCCTTTGTAACTGTTTTGGGTTTTGGGGCCTTTATTCTAGGCTGCGTTACAAAATCAGGAAGAGAATCTTCTAACTCCATGAGGCCTAGAAATATTACAAATAAGAAAGCAAAATTAATTCATCCCTTACCTAACAAGGCTATAAGACACTTGCAAAAGAGTATTTTAATACATGAAAATCTTCATTTTTTGCTTCGAAAACTTGGCTTATGACCCCTCAATGGAATGAACCCAATGTGCTGATTCTAATGATGGGTCATAAACTGTTTTCAAGTCAATGATTGAAAAAATAAAAAATTTTGAATGGTTATTCTTATGAATGGACAATGAACTCGATGAGCTCATTTCAATGATAGGTTATAAGCTATGTTTTCAAGTCAAAAATTGATGGAATAATAAATTTTGAATGGTGATTGTTATGAATGGTGCTGGCTGTTTATGGCATTATGTTAGGTAAAGGGTTAACTCCCACATTTAATCATATCTAATGATGATTTGCAGATTACACTGGGAAGAACAGATGCAAATCACGACAACTATACTGACTTAAATAATGACATATGTTTTATTACCCTCCTATATAAGTAAATGCAAATGAGGTAAAGTTCAGCAGGACCCAATTAATTGAATAGCCATGTTGCTAGATAAAGTTATTCATTTAACAGGAGTATTCAATTAACAAGAATTTTGTCACATTCATCTATACTAGTTATCATTTATTCTATAAAATTTTGTTTGACAGAGCTCATGGAGCTCTGTCAAACAAGATATAATACATCTTAACCCCTAGCACTCTGGATGTGCAACAGAATTTTCTCCAACCACTCTGTTTTTCTCTTGTTTAAGTATGAATTTAACCAATTATATCTTGTTTAACAGAGCTCACTGGTATATTTGGTTAAATATCAAACTGCATTATGGGAAATATTTGTTAGATTACTGAGGCCAAATACACTTATCAACATATGGAATTCAAAGGTTGTCAGAGTAATTGTTCCCAATATTACAAGAATTTTATTAAATTAACAAAGGTTTATTCTAACCCCTCTACAATTAACAGGTCAAGTTTGTGCAGAAGATATGCTACATAGTTTTGTGTTTGAAAATTATATGCAATTAACAGGGGTATATAATTAAGAGATATCCAATTAAGTGAGCTCCATTCTACCTTGCTATTTATTTATCTATTTGGTCACTTCATGTCATACATTTCTACAGGTGGAGGAAGCTGAAGTACCCAGAGAAAACCACCGAGCAGCAGTGAGCAACTGTCAGCCTCCCCAATATACTTCTACGGGTTAGTGTTGTTAGATGGCAAATTCACCATTGGCATGCAGTACTCCTTAGTATACAGCACCACCATGCCCCCACATTAGCAAATGGGGTTAAGTGCCTTGCCCAAGGACACACCTCAGTTACCACTGGGCAGGTAGAACTGTAGACCTTTCAGTTTGAAGTTCAATGCTCCAACCAATGAGCCACCATGTTCCCTATATAAATGATTAAAGATGTAATTGTTCAGTTCTGAAGCCAAGTGATATTGTTGAAGTATGGAAAAATGTACATAAATAACATTTTGTCTTTGCCTAAAATAGATTCCATCTACAACCAAAATGTCATCAATGATCCAATGCATACTGACATGATGGTAAATGATTTAGTGTTACAAAAGATAATAGGGCAAAAGAGATCCAAGTAAATGATGTGCCTCATTCCAAAATATGATACTCACCCTGGTAAGTGTTCAAATAATGGCTCTTAACAACATACTGCTCAGACCCTCTATCTATAAATATACCAATTCTAGTTAATGGTGCATATGTCTGTGAACCATAATTAGAATATTCTTGAATGACATCTTTCTTAACAAGTTTTCCTTCCACATTTTTCCTCTTTCCAGTCAGTTTACGAATAGCTGAAAAAGGTAACAATTATTAAATCTTCCCATATATAAAAAAGGTTTTTTCGCATATTTTTTTCTTTCAAACTGCAGATTTTCTGCATGGAAAGTTAGAAAGATCTAGTCATGATCAGGCTTGTAAATAAAGAGCTAACATCATAATCCGTTGACATGGTACAGTGGAACCCTGTTAATTGAATAACAAATTTGCCGATGAAAATTATTCAATTAACAGGAGTATTCAATTAACAGGGATTGTGTCAGTGTCTTGTATTCTGGAGATAATTTTAGTATTTATTCTATTATATCTTATTTGATGAGCTCTGTCAAACAAGATATAATAGATTAAATGCCTGTACTGGATGTACTGAGGCCAAACAGGTCTGTAAACAAAGGAAAAGTGGGGAGAGTCAGGGTAATTTCTTGACAGGTTGCAAGATTTTTTATTCAATTAACAGGAGATGATTACTCTATAACCTATATTCAATTAAAAGTCAAGATGTTTTATTCAATTAACAGGAGATTACTCTATAACCTATATTCAATTAACAGGTCAAATTTATACTGGAGGTATGGTAAATGGTTTTGTGTTGGGAAATTATATTCAATTAACAGGGTTATTCAGTTAAGAGATATCCAATTAAGTGGGCTCGACTGTACTAACCAATAGGAACAAGTGTTGTGATGCTTTTCTGCCTTACCTTGGTTTTAATTCACCTATGCCAGCAATGCTGTTTATGTCTTAACAGAATTTCTGCAAACATAAATGGCAACAACTAACATACGCGCTCGTCTAAAATAAACTAAAATCGCACGTTAATTGTTCCTATTTATTTCAGCAAAAATTTTTAGATTTAAACGGCATAACACTCTTTTCATATGTAAGGCTCAAAATAAGTGGTGGGACAAGGACAATGACGGTCACCAAACTTACTTTGACCTGCACACTTTGAAATCCATAGGAATTTTGACCGACGCAAAATTCTGCTCAATTTAGAATCTGAGTTTAAAAAACACCGGTAATTCGGTATAAACTTAAATTCCATTGCGAATTAACAAGTCATTTCCTCATTTAGCAGTCATAATATAGTCCCCTGAGTTCTAATGTGTTCTATGTGCCAGTAGGCACGTAGAACACATTTGAACTTAGGGGATGATATGTCAATTTACAATGTGTAAAGCAATATGTTGAAAATGACCTGCACCAAATTAAAATGATCTGTACCAACTACTTGGGGCAGGACATTTTGACTTGCACTGGAAAAAAGATTATTTCGAGCCTTGTTCATGTGTGGATGCAATGCACAATCTTTGAGTAGAGTTTGTCCCAAAAGACTGTACAAGAGGCCCCAGGGGACCTGAGGGCTCTCACCTGACATGGGTGTCTAAATATCAAACCAGGGACTTGATTTGAATAAGCTACATATGCCCCTCCTAAGAAAAGCATATACCAACTAGATGAAGCAGTTGTGCCCACACAATACACAGGATTTTCCTTCTATTTTCAGTTCCTACACTTTTACGTCCCAAAATTGAGATAAACGCATAAAAAACATTATTTTTGTTCGGAAATTTTCGAAGTCCCAAACAAAATATTTTCAGCCTAAAATTTTTTTTTTCTTCTTAAAATTGACCAAAACGCATAAAAAACCAAAAAACTAATTTCCGGATTTTGGTCGGACCCCAAATCTCAGTGTAAAAAAAATAATATTTTTTTGTCTTAAAATTGACCGAAACGCATAAAAAACAACAACAAAAATTTCCGGATTTTGGTCCAAAATTTCTAAGTCTGGAACGGGACACCAAATTTTCAGCCTAAATGTAAACCCAGGGACTTGGCTTGAACAAACTTAAATCTCACCATTCTAAGGATGCTGCATACCAAAAGATTCTTATTGGTAGATCTGAAGAAGATTTTTAAAGAATATTCCTCATACTGCACTAATTTAAACATTTGGGCTCCCATTGAAAGCCCAAATATGGACCCAGGGAATTGATTTCAATAAACATGTGAAACAATCTTCCAAAGATGTTATATGTGAAATTTGAAAGCTTTTGGAGCAGTGGTATGGGAGAAAAGTAGTCTTATATGTTTTTCCCATTACCCACATTGTTAAAAAATGCTGACTCAGCACTTTTTTCAAAGTCCCCGAAAAGTACCCCATGATAAAACCGATAGCAATTTTTTTTATCATTCCATTCTGTTGGTCCTAAGGAAGCTTCACACCAAATAAGAATTCTCAGTGCTGTGTAGTTTTGGAGATATGGGCGTTTTAATTTTTTTCTATTTTTAGCTCCTGTGGTTCCCATGGGGCGACGGGAACATTTTTTTTTTCATAAATTAAGTACATGTACTTATCACCCAATAAGCCCTTATATCAAATTTGGTCCAAATCTGCCTCTCGGTTTGGAAAATAGAAATTTGGGGAGGGGCAAATATTCTTGCCTCTCCCATAACGATGACAAATATTGCCCCACAAACTTCTCTTGAACAAATCTTAGTCTACCCCTCAAAAGGAAGCTGCACACCACATATCAAGTCTCTGCTACTGCTGGTTCATGAGAAGAAGATTTTCAAAGATTTTGGTGCCCCTTGGGGGCATGGCACCACCCAGAAGGAGGGGCAACTTCATTTGAACAAATCTGAATTGGCATTAGGTAATAAACATTTACCCAACAGTTGAATAAAATTGGGCTAGTGGTTTTGGAGGAGAAGTCGATAATGTAAAGTTATCGCCGGACGATGATGGACAACGGACGGAACGTGATCAGTAAAGCTCCCACTGAGCTTCGCTCAGGTGAGCTAAAGATCTGACTGGCAAAACATACAGGATTAGGAATTTAATTTATGCTTTATTATTTTTTTGTGACATGTAGTTTGTTAGTGTATTTTACAATGGAAGTAAACCCCAAACAACCAAAATGATCATTTGTGGGTTATTTCCAGGCCTGGATGATTGTCTAGTCTCCATTCTCATCTCCTATAAAATATTTACCACTCAACATATTGCAGACCATTCAAGTCACTTTCAGTATTGTTAAATGTGGTAGAATACAACACTGTTAACCCTTTACTAGTGTAAAGGCCACACCTTGCTACCACTATTCACAAAACTCATTAATCAAATTTTATTCTAATTTTTTTTTAAGTTTAAATTTTGGCCTCCAAAAACATGGAGTCAAGCTCATTCCAATGTGGGGCAAAAGCAGTGTTTCTGAGCAAACTGTTAATTTTTACATTTATTAAAAACATTTTTTGCAAGTGTTATCTACTGTGCAAATTAGCTTAAGGGTTATGATTATTGTGATTTATTAGGTGAAGTGTTAACAGTTAAATTACCAGGTTAATATACGCCATGTTTTTGAGGCAAAAAAAGTAAAAAAAATTTATAGTAATTTATATCTTTTTTAAACTTACCAATGACCCAGACTTAGTTGGTGCTAACTCTTAAATATTTAGGGCCAAATACAAATTTACCCCCCCCCCCCCAATCCCCAATTTATTTATTTATTGATGTTTAAGGTCACATATTTATGCACAATGGCTAATCATGACCATGACAGTTTTACGGGTGGAGGAAGCCAGAGTACCCGGAGAGAACCACCGAGCAACGACGAGCAGCTGCCAGCTCCCCATCATCGTAACACCGCACTGCAGCACAGGCAGGGTTAGATTGGTTGAAGACATGCGTACCATCGACGTGCAGTACGCCTTAGTACACGGCGTCATCGTGCCCCCCACGCAGGCAATGGAGATGAAGTGTCTTGCCCAAGGACACAACGCAGTTGCCGCAGGTGGGATTCGAACCGAGGACCTCTCAGCTTGCAGCCTGCACCTCTACCAACTGAGCCACTGTGCCGCCCCCCCCCCCCCCCCCCCCAATCCCCAAAATTTGCATCAAAAACCGAAAATTACATGTCCTATATGGTCCTCCATACTTTTACTCCACTGTGCATGCGCAGTGTCGAGGGGGTCTCAAAATTGGCACAATTATCATTCTTACAACCAGTGCCTGGTAAGCATTATGTACTCAGCGGGGAGGTATGAGTTCCCAACTCATGGGAGGGCCATCCCCATCTGGGTCATTGGTAAGTATAAAAAAATATATAAATTACTATAAATTTTTTAACATTTTTATACTGTACCAATGACCCAGACTTAGCTGAATAGTAAAAAGGTTGGAGGGCCTAGGACATAAAGGAAAATCCAATAGGCTCAACTACATATAACAGAATTATCCCCTTGGGGAGAAAGGAGAAATAGGCTTTACATGTATCTTTCTTATTTGCATCAAAAAAAGAAAGAAACAGCACCATTCTGTAATTGAGTACAATAACATCAATGATCTCTATTAACCTCCAGTATAACCCGTTATGCTAATTATTTTTAAAGGAAAGCCAATAAATAAAGGAAGTCCAGAGAAATGAGACTCTTTATACTCATTAAAAGTGTCCGAGGATTGTATATTAACGCCTGTATGACACGTGACATATACAAATGCTTCACACTGAGCTACACATTCAAAATATTACATGGATGAGTTAACATTAGCTTTACACTTTAAAACCATCCCGACACCAACTCAGAATTACTGACTCCAGAGGAGGTATTCCCTTGCTTTTCACTATAAAGCAGGTGACCTAAGGGAACACCTTCCCCCCCCCCCCCCCCCCCACACACACTTCCCCTTGCCCTGGATCAAATACCCCAGAGCGAAGAGGGCAGCAGGACAGAGTCACTGCCGGAACAGAAAGCCTGCGTAACTATAGTTGCAACTGTTTAGTGGACGACATTCTGATTAACTGATAACGGACCTAAACAATGCAGATCTCCAGAAATGAACTCAATATTTCTAAGATAAAAATTTGTGAAAGTGGAAGGCTGAGACCAATATGCAGCCTTCATTAGATCTGTAATAGCAACACTATTAGCGTAAGCCCAAGATGTAGATAGAACTCTTACTTCATGAGCTGAAATCTTAAGCACAGACTGCTGAGTTGAAGATAATTTATCATAAGCAGTACGGATAGTTAACTGAATCCATCTAGCAATAGAATGGACTGAAATATGGAGGAAGCTTCCACGGCATGTCCCACAACAGACACCTGAGTAGATTAATCCACAGTCTCTGTGGAGACAGAGATGCTACCAACAGAATTTTGCATTGAGATTGTTTTAACTTGCGCAATATCTGCTGAATCAATGGCGCTGGAGGATATGCATATCCTATCATTCCGTCTCATGAGATAGATAGAGCGTCTACTGCAAACGCTCAAGGATCCGGACATGGTGACACATACATCTGCAACTGATTGTTGAGATGCGCCGCAAATAAGTCTATCATTGGCCGCTCCCATTGGTAGCAAAGCTGATTGAATACTCGTTTGTTGAGAGTCCATTCTGATGGCAACAAGCGACCCCTCCGTAAAAGGGAGTCCGCTAATACATTCAGACGACCCGGAATATGACGGACCGATAGGAGAACTTGATGTTCTAGTACAAACAGAAGGATTCATTCTGTTAACTTGAATAACAGAATGGAAAGAGTGCCTCCCTGGTTCCGAATATACGCTATTACCATTGTATTGTCGGACAGAATTTGCATGTTAGCATTCTGAATAACGTTCATCCAATGATGTAGCCCAAGCCAAATTGACATCATCTCTTTGATGTTTATGTGCTTGATTAGGAACTGCGGATCCCAAAGACCCTGGCACTTCAAATCCGTTGGGCTCAATGTTGTGCCCCAACCTGTGTGACTCGCATCCATCATAATTGTAAAGCTCGGATCCGGCAATTGCAGTGGAGCTCCCTGAGTTAACCACTGAATATCTGCCCAAGTATGAATCACTTGTTCACTTGATTTGACAAGAGGATGTCCGTATCGAGCGAATGAATCTTCACCCTCCAATTCTGAGTCAGAAAAATTTGGAGAGGACGAGTGCATAGCCGCCCCATCGGAATAAAATCTGCGGCAGCTCCTCACAAACCTATCAGTCTCATGAATTCTCTCGCTGTAACTTTGTCTGAGTGAAGACAATAGCGAGCGTAACAACTGATTAATTTTGGACTGGTTAAGGACAAATGAGATTGTTGTGCGTCTCGAAGCTCATCCCCAGGTGGGTGAATGACTTGGATGGCACCAGGTCCAACTTCTCCTCGTTTACTATGAAACCGAGACGTCAGAGCAATAGAAGCAGATTCTGAACATCGTTCTGAAGCATTAACTCGTTGCCGTACTTCTGAAGAATGTCGTCCAGGTAGGCCGACGTTACCACAGACGAATGAGTTCGGAAATGAGTCATTACAAAGTTCATTATTTGAGTGAAAGCCCAGGGCGCTAGATTCAGACCGAAGCACATTGCTCGGAATTGAAACACGACTCCTAGGACGGCGAAGCGAAGATACTTTCTGAACACCGGATGTACCATGACGTGAAAGTACGCATCCTTGAGATCTATGCTCATAGCATAGTCGTTCACCCGAATGCTCGCTCTGACCGATCGGATAGTCTCCATATAGAATTTTGGAGCCATGATCAGCTTGTTTATCCAGCTCAGGTCTATGACTTGATGGAACGAGCCGTCTGGTTTTGGAACCAGAAAAAGATGGCTGTAGAAACCTGGAGATTCCTGGTTTTCTACGACCTATATCGCGTTCTTCTCCAGAAAAGACTGGACCTCTAATAGAAGCGAGCCTCTTTCTGCGGAATTGACGGAAGCTGAGTCCATCTTGGACTTCAAGTTAACGGAGGTTTTCGTTTGAAGGACAGTTTTATTCCTCCGAAATCACTCCTCGAACCCAAGGGTCGTCCGTAATCGACTCCCAATTGGTTGAGAAACTTGACAGTCTTCCGCGCACTGGAACACGATAGAGGTTTATACCATCACCTCCTGGACCTGCAAGGCTTGCGGAAGGAAAAACCACGTCCTCCTCGGCCCGCACCTCGCTCCGTCGACTTAGGGGCGCCTGAACGGTTGTCTCGGCCAGTATTACGGCCCCTACCTGAGTCGCTACCCTGCGGTCTCTAGAGTAAGACCCAGAGGACGCATAGGAACCTCTATAGGAACTTCCCTTGGACGTATTCGCCCCAGAAGTGCCTGTCCTACTCTTCTCCGCTGAATCTGACTTTATAGAAGCGGATTTGAATAGCAGAGAGTCTGAAGCTTTCTTAGTTATCTGATCATAGATTGCAGAAAGCTTGCAGTTGAAGAGAAGCTCTCCGGAGACCGGAGCGACTCTGAGAGAGTTTTTCACCTTACTATCCACGCGCGTGGATGTAGCCAGGGCCGCGTCACGTGTAACCAACTCCAGATTTGCCAATGAAGGGCAGAGTTATATGTGGAGAATGCTATGGCCCTCGAACGAACTCTTAAGGAGATTTGTACATCCTGAAATTCTTTTCCTTTGAGACGTAATGATAACGCTCTGGTAAGGTGAACTGCGTACGATAATGCATCTAAACTCGCTCTGTTAGACGATATTGTCGTTTCCAACGTCATGGTTGGAATTGACATAGACGATGGTATAAACAATTCTAGGTCTTCGGCCTGGTCGTCTACACGCAGAGGAACTCTCGGAATGCCCTGTCCTGCCGTTTCGAATTATTCCTTGAATTGATGAAAGGAAGATGTAGAGTATTTGCCAATAAGAAACCAGACCTGCCCGTTTTGGTAGCAAGTTTATATATAGCGTCATTCAATAGTTCAAATGTCCGGGAGACATTTCTGGACTGTGTTGGAAACTCAGGGACAATGTCCCTAAATCGATTAAAGAATTCTGTGTCCAGTGGCGCTATCAGTCTCTTATTCGGCAACGCAGCATTTTGGTCCGGAGGAACAACGTCAGAAAGATAAAGCCGGATGAACTCTACGGCAATTTTATGTTGTTCCGAAAGGGAAAGTACCAACTCCTCCATATCCCTTTCGCCATTCTGTCAGACCACTTGTAATTCTTGGTCGTCTGTGCCTGCACCTGCAGCGGAACGTACCGACCCAGCTTCCTCGGATAATACCTGATCCGACAGAGTTTCTGTCGGTTGCTGGGATGCTGCGATAATTTGTGCTATCTGTGATAGCACGTCCATAACGGAGGCCTGTGGAGCTGCGGTCTTACAAAATTCAGCTGCTGGAAGCTCCTAGGACGTTGACTGCTGCATACTTCTTTATGCGAACGTCCAGAGTATGAAGGCCTCGTATCCTTGGCTACCGGATGGCGTGACCTGGTCGCAGTGGAATTCCTGGTCGGCGAGGTTGGCTGGATATCACTGGTCACGTAGCCAAGGTGCGGTCGTGTGTGCTGCCGTGAGGATGAGGAAGCCAATAGAGTAGTCTCTCCGGACTGTCGGAAAGGGCCCAGATGTTGTTGTACGAGAGAGGGCCCTCTCACGCTCGCAGCCCGGATAGACCTGGACGAGCTTGGAACCGGACTAATAGGCTTCCTCCGTACCATCCTCATATATGTTGTCACTGGGTGTGCACGTAGTATTTTTATAGTGCTCACATCCCCCAAATCTCCTTTCTGGACCACAACGGACGAACCCGGCTGCCGAGCCATTCAATGAATGGTTGCTACACCGGCCGAGCTAGCAGATGCCAAAGCCGTAGATCCTACTTGGGACCTCTTAGGCAATTGACGTATCTGCATGAGCACTTTTGCCGCTAGCTCTTCATTTGATTGTGACAATGGAAGCACACTTTTTGAAGACATCATAGAAACATTACCCTGTTCTTGTTCCTTAATGAGGCCTGTGGAGCCGCGGTCTTACGTAAATAGACGCTGGAAGCTCCAGGGACGTCCATTCCTGCATTTATATAATATGCGAACGACCCAACTGGAAAGGCCTTGTGTCCTTGGCTAGCGGATGGAGTGACCTGGTCGATGTGGATTCCCTGGTTGGCAAAGCAGGAGCTCCAGGGATGTTCATTCCTGCATTTATATAATATGCGAACGTCCCCTGGAAATCTGTGGTCACATAGCCAATGTGCGGTCGTGCGTGCTGACATGAGGATGAGGAAGCCAATAGAACAGCCACATCGGACTGTCTATGCGACGGAGCATCCCGAACAGGAGGAGTGGACGTATGCTCCGACTAACAAACGAACATACAACAACATCGCGGCACAGATGTTGTTGTAAGAGAGAGGGGGGGCCTCTCTCGCTCGCAGTCCGGATAGACCTGGATGAGCTACCTACCGGATTGACAGGCTTCCTCCGTACTATCCTCGGATCCATCGTTGCTGGGTGTGCGCGTTCAATGTTTATAGTGCTCGCATCACCGAAACTGCTTCTCTGGGCCGCAACGGACGAACCCAGCTGCCAAGCCATTCGATGAATGGTCGCTACACCGGGCAGACTAGCGGACGATCAATGCCTTCGATCCTACTGGGGACCTCTTCGACAATTGTCATATTTCCATGAGCACTTCGCCGCTAGCTCTAATACTGCAACGACGGAGACACACTTGTTGAAGACATCACGGAAACATCACCCTGTTCTTGTTCTTCTGAAAAAGAGACTGATAAACTAGAGTGACCTTGCAGAGAGAGGACCGGAATGGACCCCTCACCGCTAACAATATACCGTTACACACGTCTCCAACGTTGTCATTCCAATTAGCACACACTGAGCAAGAATTAGTGCGATTACACTGACTACAAGAAACACAATGAACATGAGAATAAGAGGAAGATTTCCTCGCATTACAATTGAACAATATTTTTTCATCTTGAAAAAATATAAACAGTCATAATACTTGCACCAACCCTTGAAACAAAGATACATAATATAATATAATCCATTATAACATTTCGAAAAAATAATTTCAAAAAAAAAAATTTTGGAAAAATTTTCAGAAGAGCCCAAGTTCCCAATGGGAACAATGAGCCCATATGGATCCCCAAAAAACCTAAGTGTGGACAAAATTTTTAAAACATTTTTAAAAATTAATGCAACACTTCCGGACAATATTAATGTATCTGGCTATGAGCAGAACTAATAGAAGACAAGTAATCACCATCAGAAGTAACCGTTGTCAACATAAGCAAAAGTGAACAGAAACCCGGAAACATGACTCCAGGCACTGAAACCATGGCCCAAAATCAGTAACCAATTTAAATACTATCCGATGTAAAACAGAGGCTTCCAGAGAAGAAACTGCAGTACATCAGATGGTAGATGCAGAAGACAATGCCTAAACACCCAAGGGTGAGGACGTAAACATGGGGAAAAAACAGAATAATCATTCCGTTACCAAGCCAAAACTCCCAAGAAATTTTAGTAAGAAAATATTTCAAAATTATACCAAAAGCATGGGAGAATAGCAAGGGGGTTATTAAGGAAAGGGAGAGAGGAAACACTGAACAAACAATTGTAAGTTCATAGCCAGAATGACAAAATTAGGGAACATGAAATAATTTCGTAAAAAAATTATAAGTTACATCCCTGAACACATTCTGCCACTGTTTCTTCCTCTCATCCTTTATTTCATCCTTAGATCCACCATTTCTTTCAAAATTATGTGTCTGGCATCATTTAAACTGAGATTTACAAGCACAAATATCAGTGACATGTTACTGATTTTAGGGCCAAACAAGAATGATAATTGCGCCAATTTCGAGACCTCCTTGACACTGCACATGCGCAGTGGAGTAAAAGTATGGAGGACCATATAGGACATGTAATTTTCAGTTTTTGATGCAAATTTGGGGGATTGGGGGTAAAATTTGTGTTTGACCCTAAATATTTAAGAGTTAGCACCAGCTAAGTCTGGGTCATTGGTACAGTATAAAAATTTAACATTTTCTGTTATTCAAGAATTGTTTGGTGCTGTCCTCAAGATGAATCTGGTATAAGTTTAACTGAACTGCCAAATCCTCAACAAAGTATATTCAGGGATATTCCATTTTATCACTAACTTCTCCAGGTTATGTCCCAGAATAAATGTTCTGCATAATATGGTCATGTGCAATTCTGTCATAGCACTGTATGAACTGAGAACATCACAATAACAAAACATTGATTCTTTTGCTGAAAACTGATACATGTGTAGTGTTTACATATTTACAATTATGCAATAACAAGGATCTCAAATTCATCCTATTTTCTCCAAAATCTATACCCCTTTTCCACTAAATTCCATTTGCACTTCAGTAAACATTGGCTCAAAGTGAATTAGTGAACTTGATTTATAAATTCCATATAGAATAAGAACTGATTTGAGATCTTCAGTATCCCAGTTTTTATTATTATAGACCATCTCATCATGAATTAAAAATTTAGTTCCTTTTACCTTGTCTGACAGAGTAAATTCTACTTGATCTGAAAAAAGTATTTTCAACAGATTACATAAATATGATAAATTTAAAGTAATTTGTATATTTTTTATACTTACCAATGGCCCAGACTAGCTGGTGCAAACTCGATATTATCAAGGGCCAAACACAAATTTTGAACCCCCCAATCCCCAAAATTTGCATGCAAAACCGAACATTAAAAGTCCTATCTGGCCCTCCATACATTTACCATCTGCACATGCACAGTGGTCATGAAGAGACCAGAATTGGCACCAACATCAGTCTTTGTAGATGTACTAATAATAACTCAGCGGGGAGGTATGAGTGCCCACTCATGGGAGGGTCATCCCCATCTGGGCCATTGGTAAGTATAAAAAAATATACAAATTACTTTATCATATTTTTATACTAATAACCAATGGCCCAGACCAGCTGAATCGTAAAAAGGCGGAGGGCCTAGGACTTAAGAATTAGCAGACCAAATATAGCTCCTAAGCCTGCTTTCCAAGGTAAAAGGAAATTAAATTTAAAAGGAATTACATGTATGTCTCTCTATACAATAATAGAGAAGACATATAAATAAGGAGACATATCCAAGTAATTCCATATTCTTAGCATGAATGATTATGCTAATTGGGTGTAATGAGCCCTCAATTTTTAAGGTAGTCCAGACTAAGCCTCATAAATTAGGATGGCGTATTTGAGAGTGAGAGACTAACCCCCACAAACATACGCCATATATAAATAATAAACAAGCTGTATCTAAGATCAGATATAATCTACAGACAAAAAAACTTCACTAGTTGCACACTTATCAAGCTGGAGGAGATTTTACAAAAATTCACCCCCCACCCACCCTTTTTTTAAAGGAATATTCTTCAAAACAAAGAGGGAAGCGCTCTGGAATCAGTGAAAAGCGGTACCAACTAAATATATATTCGTCCAACAGGCACCCAAATATTAATTATTACTGATGCATAACGCCACTTCACAAGCCAAGTCTATCGTGGCGATCCCGGTAATTAATAGCGCACGCTTTTAACGTATACCAGAGAAGGAATACGTAGATAGGTCGAAAATCAGAGATATAATGAGTACAATCATACACTTGTCCAATAGAATTCCTATGAAAAGTATCTGTTAGAGCAAACACGCTTCTCAGGCAACCAACAGGTAACCCCGTTCAGGTGTACAATTAATTCCAATAATAACACTATTGACACATGCGAATATATGAGAATGTGTACTGTATCTCATAGAAACCTGGATTAGAACATGGAATGAGCTATGATTAACAGACCCGTCATGGACTGTCCCCAAAATAATTCACTGTTTCCTAGGTCCGTAACAACCAATGACTGTTCAGAGAATACATTACTCCGAATTATGATGCCAAAAAAATGAGAACATATGCATATATGGCCTATTGGAAGTTCCATAACTGATCCAAATATCTCCAAAATTCTCATGAGCTCTATAAGCAGAGCAAGAATTTATATAATCTGTCAATAATGCGTCTGCCTAATAATACACATATTATGTACGCGAGCAATGAAATCCCGCATGTACTCATCTGAATACAGCTTGTAACCACAGTATGACCGAGTGATACAAGTGTAACCAGGAAACTGAATGAATAATACAACATTAATATGCAGTTAAATGAGTAATAAACTCATACGTCGTAAGAAAAGGCCAGACAGCTCTGAGCGAAACTTTTCAGAGTGGACTAATTGCTACATTGGAGAATGTCGCCCAGATAACCGACATGTCAACCATACAGGTACACGAAGGTTAGCAACTTTATTGATAAAGAATCATATGCTCGTATATGATTTATAAACGAAGAACCACAGGAAACAAAACAACTAAAAAGTAGATGTGCCCATGAGGCTGCCGTTAGAACACGACCCAGCCGCCAATCGAGAAGCCATGAAAGGCATGTATATACTAAATGCATATGAGGCTTATGGGAAGAAAACTATGTCTTGTCCTGTAATCACCTCTTAACACATTGACAGGGAGGGGGGGGGGGGGGGGGGGGGTTGTTCGACGAAAAATTCATATCGAACCCCCCTCACCTGCATTACTTGAATTGCTCTTGTGTTAGTCATCAAATAGAATAGGAATCACAGGGCTCCCTCACTTCTGACCGACTCCATAATGCCACTAAAGACAGAGAGGGACATGATGAACAAATACACCGTATTGACATAATCACACTAGGTAAATATGGCATCATTAATAGAGCTTATCGCCTCATATAACTAACACAAACCATACCGGTAGGAAGAGAATAACCTCCTCTAACATACAGTATCATGCCCGATAGGACAACGAACTCAGCCTAGCTGAA
Organism: Pictodentalium vernedei; assembly: GCA_031216915.1. Classification (NCBI taxonomy): domain Eukaryota; kingdom Metazoa; phylum Mollusca; class Scaphopoda; order Dentaliida; family Dentaliidae; genus Pictodentalium; species Pictodentalium vernedei. The sequence goes on from CM062288.1 coordinate 123,215,277, forward strand.
GCAGCTAAAGGTCTTCCTATACGTGAAGACAATAAAAGGCTGATAACTGTGGCCTTAGTAGCTCACTAAGGAGACTTACAACACTAGCCATAGCTTATAAGCCTTCATCTCCATGAAGACAGATATATTGGTGTAAGTTGCGACCTTGAAGGCTCACTGAACGGAGACTTACAACTATCGTCGCAAGGTAGGGAATGAAGAGCCGCTATTTAACAACCCCAAATTCCCAAAGAGACAGCAGTCCCAAGAGGTAATAAATTCAGTTATGTCACTGCATAATTACTGAAACAATCTCGCTCATGATTCTAGTTAGGCTACTATGGTGTAAACAATAAGACTCAAGTCTGACACCTAGGGAAACAAACCAAAAAGCACTGTACCTTTATCAGTTTTATTCCCAAAAGACAGCGGTCAGAGCCTAGCTAACGTAGCTAGAAGTCTTCCTCTCCGTTAAGACAGACATCTCGGTGTAACTAGCGACTTTGAAAGCTCACTAACGGAGACTTACAACCATCGTCGTGCAAGGTAGGGAATGACAAGCCTCTATTCTAACAGCTGTAATTCCCAAAGAGACAGTAATCTCAAGGTAGCTAGGCAGTTATGAGTCTTCGTCTACTTGAAGACATATCTGTGTCACTTGTGGCCTTTGAAAGCTCACTAAATGGAGATTTACAACACTAGCCGCAAGAAAAGACCGCTGTAACAGTACATAAGGCTACTGAATACAACACCAAGAGGGAAAAGACATACCAATTCCCTCTAACGGCTCTATTCCAAACAAGACAGCTGTCTCAGCTTATCTATGCACTATTCCTCTGACTTCAGGACGAAAAACAGGTGATTTGAAAAAAACCTGGAGAATATTTCAACAACCTCTATTGCTTTTTTTCAATAGGAGAACCTATACATCTGCAAGGAGAGACTCTCTTGGAAGAATTCGCCGGAAGATTTGTCCAACACGTACTTGTTGTAAATGGAGCTTTACGCAGACTGATAGTCACAGGCCTGCCGAGACTACATTCTCATCCACTGATCTTCCGCAATTTTCATCCACTTTTTTGCAAGGTTGATAACCTTCTGCTAAGTGGGAAGCAACAGGAGTCTATTCTTGATGACCTCTATTGCTTCCTTCAATAAGAGAACCTGTACCTCCACTAGGAACAACTCCCTTTTGAAAGGATCCGCAGGAAGATTTGTCCAACATGGACATCTTGGACGTGGGGGTTTTTGTTTGGAATCACAGCCGTAGGCCTTCCGAGACAACACTTTTATCCACTGATCTTCCGTGGCATGAATCCAGTTTCTTGCGAAGTTGATAACCTTCCGTCAACTGGTAAGCAATAGATGTCTTATTCATCACCTGTACGACTAACGAGGCTTACGGAAGGAGAAACTACGTCCTCCCGACGAAAAACCTCATCCCGTCACCTTAGAGGCGTTTGACCTATAGTCTGGATCAGTTCTGCGCCCCTTTCCTGAGTCGCTATACTGACGACCTCCGGAGTAAGTATAAGAAGGTTTATAGTACCCCCACAAGGAGTTCCCTTAGCTGATTTAAGTTGAATGGCCTATCTTAGCCCAGCCTGCTGAAGTGTGTTGAGGCGCAGACTTCAGTAGCAGCGTACTGGAAGCTTTCTTGTAGCCTGTTCATAGACTAACAAAAGCTCGTCGTCAAATAGAGTATATCCGGAGACCGGAGCAACTCGGAGAGAGCTTTTCACCTTGTCATCTATAAGTGATGACGACGCAAGGGCAGCATCACGTTTGATCAACTCCCAATTTTCCAATGTCAGGGCAGAGTTGTACATGGCATACATGACTGCCCTGGAAAGAACTCTAAGTGAGAAACAAACATCCTCAAATTCCTTCCCATTAAAACGTTGTGCCATAGCTCTGGTGAGGTGATCTGCAGCGGACATTGCATCTAGATTCGCTCTATTGGATGAAATTTCACATTCCATCACTTCCAAGTGTATATTGAATGATGCAGGTAGGGACATATTTTCATCCCCAGCATGCTCATCTGAATGCAGAGGAGCTCTCTGGACACCTTCTCCAACCATTTTAAATGAACGTGGTCCAAGGAACGGTATATTTATTGAAGATGTCGATAAGAAACCGCCTTCCTCTTAGCACCAGAGAGGTTGAATGTGGCCAAAGGCCACCAACACCAAACAAGACTGTTTCGGGAAGGAAAGACCATCCTCTTTCCTCCACATGAAATCTGCTTCAGAGACGACAGCGGTTTCTCTCTAGTAGTCGCAACTTGCTGATCAGGTAGAACAAAGTCAGTATAGTATTGATAAATAAAATTCATCTCTACCATGTGCTGTTCCGAAAGGGAAGGGTAATCCTCTTCCTTGTCCACCTTTCACCATCTGACTGATTCAGCTGTGACATTCGGTCATTCGCATCTGCGTGTACAGATGACTGGACCGACCCAGCACCGTCCGACAGCTCACCATCGGAGTCTGCTCTTGCACTTGCTGGGATGCTGTGATCAGCTGCGCAATCTGCGACAGCAAGTCTGTTACCGAGGCTTGAGGAGTAGCGGTCTTCTGTTTTATTTTTTTCGCTGATTGCTACTCCTGGGACTAAGATCTGGAGATAGTTCTCTTCTCCGAACGCCCCGATGAACAAAGCCTTGGATCGCTAGATACCGGATGGTCAGACTTCACGGGCGAAGACTGGGTCTATCTTCGTGTAACTGGCTGGATATCCAAAGTCGGGTAGCTAGCATGCGGTCGTGTGTGCTTTTATAACATAACGGAGGAAGCCATGACTGAAGCCGACCCCGGCTGCATTCTAGGCGGAGCCTCCGAAGCGGTGGGTGGACATATGCTCCGGCTTATGCAAGTTTCTCAAAACAACATTTGGCCCCAAATGTTGTTGGGTTAGAGAGGGACCTCTCCTGCTCGCAGTCTTATTAGACCTCGCCGAGCCTCTCGAAAAGAAAACTTGGTTCCGGCTTCTGCAAGTTTCTCAAAACAACTTTTGGCCCCAAATGTTGTTGGGTTAGAGAGAGGGCCTCTCCTGCTCACGGTCTTATTAGACCTCGCTGAGCCTCCCAAAAAGAAACTTGCTGACTTCCTCCCTATTTCCGTCATCGCTGGGTGAGCTTTTGATTTTGAGGTGCTCGCTCTACCCAAATCTACACTTCCTTCGACCACAACGGACATACCCGGTGCCACGGCTCCCACAGACGGAGTAACTGCCGCTTCAGTGGTTGAGCTAGCTGCTTGCAAGGGATTAAGAACACTAACTAGAGGCCTTAACCCTTGCTTATATTCATTTGCACCTTGCAGCTAGCTCTATTTGCTCAAAGAGCATGACAACAGTAGCACACTTTGGATGGGTGTCACAATACCATCATCATCTTCATGTTCCTCTTAAATAGAAACTGAAAAACATGAATTATATTATGGTGAGTGTTCCGGCATAGGAACCTCACCGCCAACAACGTATCGCAACACCTGTCTCCAACATCTGTCATGCCAATGTACACAAGGAGGACAAGAATCCGCAGGAGAGCATCAACTACAGGAAGACTTCCTCGCCTTGCATTTAGAGCAGTAAGCTTTCATAATTACAATCAAAAGACAAAGTTGATAGCACTCCTACAAACTCCACAACATAATATATGATAAAGATACCCGAATAATCGCAAACAAAATTAAATTCAAAAATTTAGAAATTTTTTTTTGAAAAATGCCCAAGTTCCCAGAGGGAACATTATGAGCCCAAGGGCATCCTGATAGAGGCTAAGTGTGGACAAAATCCAAATATTATGAGCTACACTACCAGAATAATAATCAATGGATCCTACAGTAATTCTACAGTAATATAATATAAAATACTACATATATTTGGAGGATGTTGCCAATGTAAACAACGTCAAGGAAAAAAACGGAAACAAGACATTAGGCACACAAAAAGGCCCAAAGTCAGTTACCAATTTAAATGCTACCAGATGCAAAGCTAGATCTTCATACGAAGAAAAAATGATACATCGGATAGAAGATGCAAGACTAAAACGTCCTAACACCCCTTGGGTGATGACGTAACCATGGGGATAAACAGAATAAATATTCTGTAATACGCATTAAACTCCCAAGAAATTTAATAAAAAATTTCAATAAAAAATAGCCAAAAAGCTTAGGAGTTTAACAGGAAGGGTTCATGGAAGGATAGGGAAGGAATACTTAACAAGGGAAGGAATACTTAACAAACAGTGGATTAATCATCAGCAAGAATGATGACGTCAGGCGCATGTCCCAAAAATGGGAAACATGAAATAATGTTTATAATTATTATAAAGTTACAGCCCTGAATGTATGAAACCACCGTTGTTCACTTCCATTATCCATTAACAGCCCTGGATCCACCAATTCTTGCATTGATTTGTGTCTGGCATCCTCAAAAAAGGAGATTTTAAAGCACAGATGTCAGATCATTGTTACTGACTTTCGGGCCAAACAAAGAATGATGTTGGCACCAATTCCGGTCTCTTTCTGACCATTGTGCATGCCCAGATGGTAAAAGTATGGTGGGCCAGATAGGACTTTTAATTTTCGGTTTTGTATGCAAATTTGGGGGATTGGAGAGTTCAAAATTTGTGTTTGGCCCTTGATAATATCAAGTTTGCACCAGCTAGTCTGGGCCATTGGTTATTAGTACAGTAGAATCCTCTTAATTGAATATCCATTTGCCAGTGAAAATTATTCAATTAACAGGAGTATACAATTAACAGGGATTTGGTCAGTTTCCTGTGTTCTGGGAGGAAACTGGGCATTTATTCTATTATATCTTGTTTGACAGAGCTCATAGAGCTCTGTCAAACAAGATATAATAGAATAAATGCCTGTATAGGATGTAGTGAGGCAAAAAGGTTGATAAATAGGGGGAATTTGGTGCGTGTCACAGTGATTTTTTTGACATATTACAAAAATTATATACAATTAACAGGAGTTTACTCTACAACCCATATGCAATTAACAGGTCAAATATGTACTGAAGGTATGGTAAATGGTTTTGTGTTTGAAAATTATATTCAATTAACAGGGATTTACAATTAAGAGATATCCAATTAAGTGGGCTCCACTGTATAAAAATATCTTACTTTTGATATGTTCATTCCTGATGTGTTTTATCTTTGATTCTTTCTCTTTCTGCTTCTTTGACCTGCAAATGAAACTAACTCCATGTTGTATATGCATCGCTCAAAATAATAAATGTTTTTATCTCTCACAATAATTTTTCTGTTTTGAAACTGTTATGATGTATTATTCTAAGAAATACTATTTATTACACCTAATGTCATGGATTTCTGCAACAAAACTTATTCTCCATTTTTTTCAATTTAACCCTTTACCCAATGCACACAATATTAAAAATTCATAATTTTAATTTTTTTTCTAAATTTTTCAAACATATAGAACAAAACCATATCATGTGACCCTCTCAATGGAACCTGCTCAACCAACTCATTCTAATGAGGGAGTCACATGAAATAGTTTTCCTGAATTTATAAAACAAACATTTTTCTTCAACTTCACAAATTGTAAATTATAGAGTGGATACTTCCAATTCGTTTGGTAAAGGGTTAATACATGTACTATGTTTTACAGTGACAACAAAAATAACCAATTTTAAATCAATGTATTATGGCCTGTGAGTGGAATCAATATTTTTATGCCTAATAATGTTTATTTCATTAATGTACTGGTAAAAGCGAAAGCTAAATATTTTTGGTTTTCAGATACTGCTCAAAATCATTATTCCCAGCAGTCTCTTCCAAGTCATGATAAAGAAATCATTAGACTGACCACTGGATACGCCTTACCATAATTTGTCGAGCCTCTTGATATTCAGCTCTTGATGATTTTCTTCTCTTTGTTTCAACAACTGTTTCAACACTTCCAATCTGGCTTCCTGTAATCTATTGAAATATAAAAAAAATCAAAATATACAAGGCTATCAAATACAAAATTTATCAAATGCCCTTACTAAAATTTCCAATACCTTATTAAAATTTCCAATCTATCAAAGAACTGATCTGATCTACTCAAGTTATACATAAAACTTGGCAATGAGTTTTCTTAATTTTTAACATTACTCTCTTTTAACTTTTACATAAAATGTTTAGAATATGATACAAGCCAAAAGATTTCCAGAATAATTAAAACACTTTATTTTTTGCTTCAAAAACACAGCAATGACCCTCTCATTGGAATGAGCTTCATAAGCTCATTCCAATGATGGGTCATAAGTTACATTTTGGTGGAAAAAAATTATAAAATAATTAAATCTAAAAGGTGCATTTTTTGAATAATGCTAGTTGTATTTGCTTGCTATGTTTTGTAAAGAAATAAAACAAACAACATGGGAAGAGTTTCTTTCTACAAAAAAGAACTTGCTATGTTTTGTAAAGAAATAAAACAAACAACATGGGAAGAGTTTCTTTCTACAAAACACAACTGAAATTCACTGAAAGGCATAAAAAGTAAAGCAAACTTTCAGCCAACAGACACCTGGTTTGACCTTGAAGTATCATCTGGAACATTGCTTTAATTTATACTTTTCACAGTATTTGAGAATTATTGTCACAACAGAAGTCCCACTTAGCAAGTGTAATCAGTGGTATAGCCCTTCTTGTTTGCAGCTATGATCATTCATTTGAGTTTCCATGCAAAACTATAATCCTCACCCTCTCATATAGTCTCAATGGACAAGAGCTTGCTTACTTTTTTCTGCGTTTAAGGCTCCAGTGCATCTGTTACAGTCTGATATCACCATGTGAAGTACTTGAAAAGATGATAACAATGGGAGGAGATTCAGAGTGCATACTGCCTGGAAAATCATAAGTAATAAGTTCATGATTTGAACTGAGATGAAGTAACCTTGACCTTTATCTGAGGTATTGATTTTTTGCTATCCAGTGATGCTGTGGGGTTCATAAGAGGTTTATTTTCTAAATTTGTTTTCGTTAAAGTTGCCTTGTTCATTCAAGTTGCCTTGTTCATTTCATGATGTGGGTTTTTGGCTATGAGTAGGGTCTTATTGGAACATCTTTTGTGACGAAAACCTCAGACCATGTTACCATCAATTCATTACAATAACTTATGTTTTCGAAAATAAACAATGAAACTTCTTTGTTTTTTATGAATAGATAATGGTAATGATGACAACAAATGATGTAAGGTAAAGGACTGAAGTGGACAGGTCTTTACTTTCACAAAATGCAAGTGAGCTGAATTACAATATTAGGACTCCTCATAACCCTTTACTTAATGAATCAGCTGCAACCACACACTTAATTTACAAATTGAGCAGTTGAAAAACAAGAGGCCCCAAGGGGCCTTAATCGCTCACCAGGCAAAGTGATTCAAACAAAGTGGTTCAAAGAAGTATTTGGGGTCACATTCAGTTAGACATGGTTCATCAACACTACAAAGGAATGAAGTCATGAGAGACAAATTTTATGGAACTAGGGACATGGCTTGAACAAACTTGAATCTTACCCCCCTAAGGATGCTGCATACCAAATATCAAAAGTATTCATCTGCTGGATGTGAAGAAGAAGATTTTTAAAGAAAATTCTTCATTTTGAACTAAGTTATCATTCAGGCTCCCACAGTGAGTGCAAATATGAACCCAGGGACTTGGCTTGAACAAACTTGAATCTCACCCCCTAAGGATGCTGCATGCCAAATATCAATATATTCCGACTGCTGAATCTGAAGAAGAAGATTTTTAAAGAAAAATTCCTCATATTGACTAAGTTATAATTCGGGCTCCCACAAGGAGCCCAAATATGGACCCAGAGACTTGACTTTAACAAACTTTAATCTCCCCCCCCACCCCCCCCACCCCCCCTGCTCCTAAGGATGCTACACACCACATATCAAAACATTTCGACTGCTGGATCTGAAGAAGAAGATTTTTAAAGAAAATTCCACATTTCGAACTAAGTTACAATTCAAGCTCCCACAATGTGCCTAAATATGGACCTAGGGATATGGCTTGAACAAACTTGAATCTCACCCCCCTAAGGATGTTGCATACCAAATATCAAAACATTCTGACTGCTGGATCTGAAGAAGAAGATTTTTAAAGAAAATTCCTCATTTTGAACTAAGTTATCACTCGGGCTCCCACAGTGAACCCAAATATGGACCTAGGGACATGGTTTGAACAAACTTGAATCTCACCCCCCCCTAAGGATGCTGCATACCAAATATCAAAACATTCCAACTGCTGAATCTGAAGAAGAAGATTTTTAAAGAAAATTCCTCATTTTGAACTAAGTTATAATTCGGGCTACCACAGTGAGCCCAAATATGACCCCAGGGACTTGGCTTGAACAAACTTGAATCTCAGCCCCCTAAGCATGCTGCATACCCAATATCAAAAGATTCTGCCTGCTGGATCTTGAGAAGAAGATTTTTTAAGAAATTTGCCTGAAATGCACTAAGTTCAAATTTAGGCTCCTATACTGAGCCCAAATATGAATCCAGGGGGCCGATTTGAACAAACTCAAATCAGGTCCACCCACCAATGATGCATACCAAATATCAAAAGATTCTGCCTGCTGGATCTGGAGAAGAAGATTTTTTAAGAAATTTGCCTGAAATGCACTAAGTTCGAATTTGGGCTTCTATAGTGAGCCCAATTTTGAATCCAGGGGGGCGATTTGAACAAACTTGAATCAGATCCTCCCCATAATGCTGTATACCAAATATCAAATGACTCTGCCCACTGGTTCTGGAGAAGAAGATTTTTTAATAATTTTTCTATAATTCATACGATGCTATCAGAGTTATGCCCCATACAGAGCCCCCAAGGGGCGTGGCCATTTTATTTGAACAAACATGATTTGCCATATAGTAATGAACATCCACATGAAGTTTCGTGAAAATCGGACCAGTTGTTTCAGAGGAGAAGTCGTTTGAAAAATGTTCACGACGACGGACGACGACGACGGACGGCAAGTGATAAGTTAAGCTCCCATCGGTGAGCTAAAAAACTGTCAAAACATTTCAATATAACCATATAATGTGAACCCTCATTGGAACGAGCTCATGAAGCTCATTCCAATAAGGGGGGTAACATGTTTTTTTGAAAAGTTTCTAAAAAAAATAATTAAAATAACAAAGTTTGATATCACGTGAACTGAATGAAGGGTTAATCCTGATCCTCACTCTTCTCAACTCTGAATGTAATACATTGGAAAAACCCAATAAAAGCTGTGAACAAAAATTGACAATCAAATCTCATGTTTTTCATGTTTGTTTCCAAGACATAGTTTGCTGAGCTGGTAATACACATGGTAGATATTTGTTTCTTAAAGGTGAAAGATGAATATCATAGCTCACAGCTGATAATAACATTATGGCTCTAAGTAAAGCACATCATTTGAAGCCATTTAAGTAAAGTATATCATTTGAAGCCATTTTAGCAGGCTTTTTCTTCAATTCTACAACAAACTGAATTTATTTATTTTTTTTTGAGTTTAATCATACTTTCAACAGCAAGGGTCATATCGGATCAGAAAACTACATTTTAAACTGGCTGATATTTTTTTCCTTTAACAAATGAATGAACCAAAGCCATCCTGGGTTATATTAAAATTTTGGTGTTCTTCCTCTTGAGTTTTCAAAACACCTTATTTGCATTATTCGACTGAAAACCCATAACAAAATAATAAAGGTAAGTCGGTCTCTCAGTATGACCAAAATCAAAAGGAAGCTTCCTCTAGACACCAATAATGCAAAACCAAAAAAAAAATGAAATTGATTCAAGTATTCATTACTTATTGGGCGGAAACCGAATTCAAGATAGCTACCATAATGAATTGGCCACTGGTTCATCTTGGTTCAGCTGATTGGTCTGAAATTGAAATGAAGCTTCCTCTAGGCACCAACAATCCATAATTAAAAAAAAATGATTCGAGACAGCATTCACTAGTTATTGGACAGAAACCAAATTCAATATGGCTGCCATGGTGGCCATATTGAATTGGCTAGCTGAACCCAAATCAAAAGGAAGCATTGTCTGGTCATCCACAAGTAACCCCTAAAATAACCATTTCATCAAATAAGCGGGTCTTTAGTTATTTGATGGAAACCAAAAGTTAACAAAAAGGTGATGGACACCAGAAGACAGATGCCGCACTTGGCTAGTTGATCCAAAATCGAAAGGAAGCTTCCTCTGGACACCAATAATGCAAAACTCAAAAATGAAATTGATTCGAGTCAGTATTCATTAGTTATTGGGTGGAAACCAAATTCAAGATGGCCACCATAATGGACTGGCCACTGGTGGCCATCTTGGTTCAGCTGACTGGTCCGAAATCGAAAGGAAGCTTCTTCTAGACAATAACAATGAATAATTAAAAAAATCAAAATGATTCGAGTCAGCATTCATTAATTATTGGACGGAAACCAAATTCAATATGGCTGCCATGGTGGCCATATTGAATTGGCCAGCTGGACCAAAATCGAAAGGAAACATTGTCTGGTCATCCACAAGTAACCCCTAAAATAATGATTTGATCAGATAAGCGGTTCTTTTAGTTATTTTGATGGAAACCAAAAGTTAACGCATGAATGCCAGATGACAGACGATGGATGGACATGAAAACATAATGCTCCCAAGAGAATCTCTCAGGGGCATAAAAAGTTATCGAAAAATTAAATCAGAGGAAAAAAATCTCACTTTTCAATTTCCTGTTCTCTAAGTGCCCATTCTTTGCGTTCCATTTCATCCATCATTTTTCTTCGTTTTTCAAGCTGCGAGGTATCACTTAATGGTGGAAGAGTTGCCTCCCATGCTCTCTTGGCTCTTGCTCGCTCTATCATTTCAACTTCAGCCAAACCAGCTGGAAGCCCTCTTCCTATGGAATAAGATAAAGTTAAAATCCAGAAAACTTTTCACATGTGATCTAATGGGGGATCTTGAAAATATATGCATGATGCTAATGATTCACACAACTTCAGATAAAATACGTATAGACCTTAACCTTTCACCAAACAAAACGGCAATTTCTGACCAGTGGTGTTCATGAAATAAAATTCATATTTTATTATTTTTTATCTCCAAAACATAGCTTATGACCCTCTCACTGGAACAGGCACAGGCTCATTGAGCCCTCCAATGGTTGGGGGTGGGGATAAGCTATGTTCTGAATGCAAATAATGAAAATCTTTCTAGTCATGTTAGGTAAAGGGTTAAAAATTCTGAAGAAATAATAAAATTTGAATGGTGATTTTTTGTAATTTGGAAAGTTCAGAGATGACTGTTCAAGCAAGAATTCAAATCAATTTTCATCAATGATTCTTGCAAGGAAAACAAGGGGAATCAACTTTGATTTTCGCAAAATATTCATTTGATTTTTGTCCCATATTCTAAAAGTGTCTTTAAAGGCCTGGATAATTCCACTTATTTTTTGCTCTCTTAAAATAAGGTAACACTTTGACTTAGCAGTGGTGTCTAGTGAAGTTTTGGCTGCTGCTATAGGCAGCCAAGACTTCACTAGAAACCACTGCCAAAGTACAGTCACTTCCATCAGAAAGACCACCCAAAGTCTGTATGGTGGAACATGTGTTTTACTTGTACATGTAAGATAAGAAATGCACCAAAATTGAATCTAGACCCAAAGGTTTAAACTCCAGTAAATTTATGAGGTTTATTTTTACTATGGAATATGTACTGGTTCCATTCACACGGATATAACAGTACCACACAATTTTAAATTATTTAAGAACTGCAAATTACTTCTTGCAGCATGAGTTCACAAGAACCAAAAGAGATTCTCACAAATGGGGACAAATATTTAGGCCTGTACTAAAGGGTTAATCATTTTAGCAGGCAATTTAATGAGGAATGAGATTCGAAAGTCTGCTGAATATTTTTGTCATCCACTAATTATTGGCAAAAATTTCACTAGGGGTCTTGTTTGATGCTCAAAGATATTATAGATTGCTCTTACAAAGACTAATCTGACACTTGCAAGTACTAAGTATTAATACTTGAGCAGGTGCAGTAACAACAAGGACAGAGCCAAGCTCTCAGGCCACAAGTCAACTTCTATTAGGGATCCAACACTGTTATGTTGTGTTTGCTTATCCAATGTTTGTGGAGTTTGATTTAATGTGATGGCCCTTTACTCATGAAGATATACAGGTATTCTTCCATGCTCCAATTATGAATATATATATATTCCAATCAATAAATATTTATTTTGCCTTGAAACTATCAAGATATTAAAATGAAAGTGTCAATGACACTGTAGCTTAACTTGTGTGTTGTGTATGATGAAAAGGATAATGTTCAATGTTTATGAAAGGATTATGAAATAAGACAAGAATTGTGATAATTGGGAACATGTTCATTTCTGTTCCCTGTATGCTATGTTTATGATAAAAATAATATGAGGTGTACACTGTACTAAAGATCTGAGGGGTGGGTTAATATGACCTCACAGTTAATATATGTGGCCCTCACAGTTAACGTATATCAACAAAAGTTACCAAGTTACAGTGAACTTATTCCAAAATGAGTCATCCTATCAAGTTACATTAAAATCCCTTCATAAATATGGCCTGTAGACTGTGCTAAAGGTTTTCAGTTTCCCAATTGCGTCCAAAGGGGACGTTCTCATCTAGACATTATATGAAGTCAACCTACCAAGTTACAATGAAATCCCTTAATAAATATGACCTGCAGACTGTGCTAAAGGTTTTTGGGCTTTGGGCTCTGGCAGCCATCATGGTTGAATGATCGCAACTAAAAGGGGACATTCTCATCTGGGCATCATCTGGAGTGATCCTACAAAGTTACAATGAAATCCCTTCATAAATATGACCTGTAGACTGTGCTCAAGGTTTTTGGGCTTCGGGCCCCTGAAGCCATCACAGTTGACCAATCACGACCAAAGGGGAATGTCATCATCTAGGCATTATATGGAGTCAAACTTACGGGTTACAATGAAGTCCTTCCATAAATATGACCAATAGACTATGCTAAAGGTTTTGGGGTTTGGGGTTCGGGCAGCCATCAAGGCTGAATGATCGCGACCAAAAGGGGACGTTCTCATCTAGGCATTATATGGAGTCAAACTTACGGGTTACAATGAAGTCCTTCCATAAATATGACCAATAGACTATGCTAAAGGTTTTGGGGTTTTGGGTTCGGGCAGCCATCAAGGCTGAATGATCACGACCAAAAGGGGACGTTCTCATCTAGACATTATTTAGAGTCATCCTACCACGGTACAATGAAATCCCTTCATAATTATCACCTGTAGACTGTGCTAAAGATTTTCGGGCTTTGGGCCCCTGTAGCCAACACAGTTGCCTAATGGTGTCCAAAAGCGGCTGTTCTCATCTAGACATTACATGAAGTCAACCTACCAAGTTACAATGAAATCCCTTCATCAATATGATCTGAAGACTGTGCTAAAGGTTTTCGGGCTTTTGGCTTGGGCAGCCATCATAGTTGAATGATCGCAACCAAAAGGGAGCATTCTCATCTGGACATCATCTGGAGTGATACTATGAAGTTACAATGAAATCCCTTCATAAATATGACCTGTAGACTGTGCTCAAGATTTTCGGGCTTCAGGCACTTGTAGCCATCACAGTTGACCAACCACAACCAAAAGGGGATGTCATCATCTAGGCATTATATGGAGTCAACCTAACAAGTTACAATCAAATCCTTCCATAAATACGACCTACAGACATGCTAAAGGTTTTGGGCTTGGGCAGACATCAAGGCTGAATGATCGTGACCAAAAGGGGATGATCTCATCTGGACACTATTTGGAGTCATCCTACCAAGCTACAATAAAATCTCTTCATAATTATGACCTGTAGACTGTTCTAAAGGTTTTCGGGCTTTGGGCCCCTGAAGCCGTCACAGTTGCCCAATCATGTCCAAAAGGGGACGTTCTCATCTAGACATTTTATGAAGTCAACCTACCAAGTTACAATGAAATCCCTTCATAAATATGACCTGCAGACTGTGCTAAAGGTTTTTGGGCTTCAGGCTTCGGGCTCGGGCAGCCATCATGGTTGAATGATCGCAACCAAAGGGGACAATCTTATCTGGGCATCATCTGGAGTGATCCTGCAAAGTTACAATGAAATCCCTTCATAAATATGACCTGTAGACTGTGCTCAAGGTTTTCGGGCTTCAGGCACCTGTAGCCATCACAGTTGACCAATCACGACCAAAAGGGGATGTCATCATCTAGGCATAATATGGAGTCAACCTAACAATGTTACAATGAAATCCTTCTATAAATATAACCTTTTGCCTATGCTAAACGTTTTTGGGCTTGGGCACCCATCAAGGCTGAATGATCACGGCCAAAATGGGACGTTCTCATCTAGACATTATTTGGAGTCAACCTACCAAGTTACAATAAAATCCCTTCATAAATATGACCTGTAGACTGTGCTTAAGGTTTTCGGGCTTCGGGCTCGGGCAGCCATCATGGTTGAATGATCGCAACCAAAGGGGACAATCTCATCTGGGCATCATCTGGAGTGATCCTATGAAGTTACAATGAAATCCCTTCATAAATATGACCTGTAGACTGTGCTCAAGGTTTTTGGGCTTCGGGCACTTGTAGCCATCACAGCTGACCAATCACGACCAAAAGGGGATGGCATCATCTAGGCATTATATGGAGTCAACCTAATAGGTTACAATAAAATCCTTCCAAAAATATGACCTTTTACCTATGCTAAAGGTTTTTGGGCTTGGGCACCCATTAAGGCTGAATGATCGCGATCAAAAGGGGACGTTCTCATCTAGACATTATTTGGAGTCAACCTACCAAGTTACAATGAAATCCCCTCATAAATATGACCTGTAGACTGTGCTAAAGGTTTTCGGGCTTCGGGCTCGGACAGCCATCATGGGTGAATGATCGCAACCATAGGGGACAATCTCATCTGAGCATCATCTGGAGTGATCCTAAGAAGTTACAATGAAATCCCTTCATAAATATGACCTGTAGATTGTGCTCAAGGTTTTCGGGCTTCGGGCACTTGTAGCCATCACAACTGACCAATCACGACCGAAAGGGGATGTCATCATCTAGGCATTATATGGAGTCAACCTAACAGGTTACAATGAAATCCTTCCATAAATATGACCTTTTGCCTATGCTAAAGTTTTTTGGGCTCGGGCACCCATCAAGGCTGCATGATCGCGATCAAAATGGGACGTTCTCATCTAGACATTATTTGGAGTCATCCTGCCAAGTTACAATGAAATCCCTTCATAAATATGACCTCTAGACAGTGCTAAAGGTTTTTGGGCTTCGGGCTCCTGTTGCCGTCACAGTTGTCCAATCACGTCCAAAAGAGGACTTTCTCACCTAGACATTGTATGAAGTCAACCCACCAAGTTACAATGAAATTCCTCAATAAATATGACCTGTAGACTGTGCTAAAGGTTTTTGGGTGTTGGGCTCGGACAGTCGTCACGGTTGGCAGATCATGCCCAAATGGGGAAATTCTCATCTAGACATCATAAGGAGTCATCCTACCTAGTTACAATGAAATCCCTCCACATTAAACATGACCTGCAGACTGTGCTCAAAGTTTTTGGGTTTCGGGCTTAGGCAGCCATCACGGTTGATAGATCATGCCCAAAAGGGGACGTTCTCATTTAGGCATTATACAGAGGCATCCTACCAAGTTACAATGAAATCCCTTCATAAATATGACCTGTAGACTGTGCTAATGGTTTTCGAGTTTCGGGCTCGGGCAACCATACAGGTTGCCCGATCGCGACCAAAAGGGGATGTTCTCATCTAGACATGACCCCAAACCTGCATATGAAATTTCGTGACGATCAGACAAGAACTGTGGGGTGTAGCCCGTGCTAAAGGAAAATGTGAACAGATGTCACAGACTAACAGACTCACAGACTTCCGCACGCGTGATGGCAATAGCTTATCTTGACTATGTCAAGTTAAGCTAAAAACTGATGGAACTACAGGACATAATCATAAAACTGCAGCTGTGACAAGTCTTCTTTCATAAGTATTTAGTTAACAAACATGCGTAACAGTATTGTAATATCATTAAAGATTTGATCAAATGATTCTCGATTAAGAAACATTTCTTCCAGCAATTCAAAGACAATTTAATGTATACATTACTTTTAGATTCAATTGTCTGGAATATTTAAGTGGGTAGAATTCTTACTAGCTAAAATACTCCATACAATTGAATCTAAAACATACGAAATGGGACTATTTAAGTGCTAGACTGGTTCCAGGCAACAACAGCATCAAATTCCTTACATAATTTGACTGGTGGCTTGACAGCTTGGGACAAAACAAGAGGCCCTGCAGCTCAACAACAGTGGTTTCTGCAGGACTCTGTAGAAAACAAATAACTGAAAGCCTCTGTTAGATGAGAATGGTAGAAGTCTGGCCTTTGCATAACAGATAAGCAGGACACAATTACACACACAAAGATTATTCATTTGCTTACCATAAGACAGTGTCGCCAGTGTAAGTAACTCTGGAGCTGAACCTGGTCTAACAACATATTCAGGAGTGTAAGGATCAGTCTGTGCTTCGGAATCACGATAATCTGTCTGAATTTCAACTGTCTTGGTTAAAGGTGTTGGCGGCCGCTGTATAATGGCTTGATCAGCAGATGTAAGAGGATCTTGTCTAAAAAAAAATCAAGAATATTCTTTACTGTAAGGCTCCAAGAAGTGGTTTAACTAGTAGAGTGCTAAATTATTTTTGGCCATCATATCTTGTACACATGTCGTTGCCTTGTTACAATTTATGGGAGAGTGAGACTAAATAATATCACTTTAAAGATAATACAAAGCATATCCACTGAATATGAGACTTCAAGTTGTGGCACCTGTGCTTCAGAATAAAGCCCAAATATGGGCTTCCAGCACTCTACCAGTTAACTCTGCATGTTGCAGGCAGATATTCCTGCCAGGATAGCCACAATTTTGTTACAAGAATAGAATCAATCTTGCTTCTGTTTAAGAAAATATATCCCTGGTAATTGGATTGATAATTTTACGAATGGTTTCTGTGTTTCAGTTGTCCGAGTTTCTTATCAAGTACAACAGAAAAAACCTCTCTTGAAAGACCACTCTTTTTGCCAGGCAAAAGTGGTCCATCACAAGGTGAAACAACCAAGCGGTACAAAGTCACAGAAGACTCTAAAGAAAGGTGGTCTCTCACAACAATTATCTCTCAAAACAGGATTTACTGTAGTACAGTCATAGATTTTACGAAAAAATTAAAGAAAGTTAAAAAATTTATAGTAATTTATATATTTTTTATACTTACCAATGACCCAGACATAGCTGGTGCTAACTCTTAAAATATAGGGCCAAACACAAATTTTGCCCCCCAATCCCCAAAATTTGCATCTAAAACTAAAGAAAACATGTCCTGAAAGGCCCTCCACACTTCGCCCCTACTGCGCATGCGCAGTGTCAAGGACGTTCCGAAATTGGCGCCATTTATCATTCTAATAACCAGTGCCTGGTAAGCGCTATGTACTCAGCGGGGAGGCAAGAGTTCCCAACTCCTGGGAGGGCCATCCCCGTCTGGGTCATTGGTAAGTATAAAAAATATATAAATTACTATAAATTTTTTAACATTTTTATACTGTACCAATGACCCAGACATAGCTGAATAGTAAAAAGCCTGGAGGGCCAAGGACATAGAGCAAAATGGAATACGCTCAATAAAATAAAATAGAGTCATCCCCTGTAGGGAAAAGAAGTAATAGGCCTTACATGTATCTTTCTTATTTATGATAAATTAGAAAGATACAACACCTTCCAAAAATTGAGCTTCATACATCCATGTACTCTATTAATATCCAATACTCCTTATACTAATAATTTTTAAAGTAAGCCAATAATAAAGTAAGTCTAGAGAATAGAGACTCTTATACTCCTAAAAGTGTGTGAGAATTGCATAATCATGTCCGTTGACATATGCAATATTCAAAAGCTATACTTTAAAAACTAAGACTTGAATGAATTTTATAAACTTAAACTTCTCACTAAACAACCATCCCAATAACAGCTCAGAATTACTAACTCCGGAGGAGGTATCCCCTTGTTTTCATAGTAAAAACAGGTGACCCAAGGGAACACCCTCCCCCCCCCCCCTTTTCTTGCCCTGGGTCAAATAGCCCAGAGCGAAGAGGGCAGCCGAACGGAGACACTGCCGAAACAGACAGCCTACCTAGCTATAGTAGCAACTGTTAAGTGAATGACATTCTGAGCAGTAGATAATAGACCTAACAATAGAGGCCTCCAGAAATGGACTCGATATTTCTGAGATAAAATTCATGAATGGATGGCTGAGCGCAATGAGCAGCCTTCAAAAATCTATAATAGCAACACTATTAATGTAAGCCCAAGAAGTAGAAGAACTCTTACTTCATGAGCCGAAAACTTAAGCACAACTGCTAAGCCAATGATATACCATAAGCAGTACGCTAGTTAATAGAATCGATTAACAATAAAATGGAGCGTAACGTCCTTCTACTAGACATCAAAGACAGAAGAAGCTTACGCCCTTGTAATAAACAGATATCTGTTTATAAATACATAAACTGTACCCGGAAAGAGTAAAGGCCTATGCCCATACGAAGACGGAAGGACCTTAAAATAATAGGTTCCGGATAATAAAGATTCTAAGTCTATTTATCACAAAGTTACTAACTGACTTAGATAAAGAGACAAAAGACTCAATTGTAAACTATCGTAGAGTGCATAGGTATGAGGTAACATAAACCTATAACCTAAATAACAACAGGCTGCAGTAGATCTTGTGAAACAAGTATACTAAAAAATAGCAATGAGTAGTATGGAGGGATCAACCATATGAACATAATGATCCCTACACCACGACGGAAGAGCCTCCACTTTAGTCGCATAGAATAGCGAAAAAGAGGATCTCCTATAGTAAGAAATCGCGTCCAAAGCTCGTCCAGTACAGTGCTTACAATGCAATACGGACCACACAACGGAAAACATGAAGGTTGCGACCTTGCTGGTTGTGATAAAGATGACACGATTTACCCAGTGAAAAAAGATCCTCACATAGAGGAAGATTTCACGTTAAGATCCACAGTAGACAAGAGAGTAAATTACTCATGATCTCTGTGAAGATAGAGATGCTATCAACAGAAATGTATTGTGGTTGTTTATCTTAGCAATACCTGCTAAAACAACAGCGCCGGAGGATACACGTATCCTATCATTCCGTCCTATAGATCAATAGAGCGTTAACAGTATTAGCTCAGAGATCTGGACAAGCCAACACATACGTCTGCAATTGATTAGCAAGCTGTGTCATAAATAAAACATCATTGGGCGCTCCCATAGATAGCAAATCTGATTGAATACTTGTTTGTTGAGAGTCCATTCTGACAGCAACAAGCGACCCGTAAGAGAACGGGAGTGCGATAAAACAATCAGACGACCCAGAATATGACGGACCAAAACTGAACTTGGTGTACTATAACCAACAGACGGATTCTTTCCATTAAATTGAATAACGGAAACGAAAGAGTGCCTCCCTGGTTCCGGAGATACGCCACTACTGTCGAATTAAAGGACAGGAATTTGGGCATGCGTTTCTGAATAATGTTCATGCAATGACATAAAGCAAGCCTAAAAAACATTATTCCGCGGAAGTTAAACTGATAGCTAAAAGACTGCGGAACCCAAAGACCCTGGCACTTCGAATCCGTAGGGATCAGTATATATCCCAATCTGTTTGACTGGCAACCGTCATAACAGCCACACTCGGGTCCGGCAACTGCGGCGGCACTCTCTGAGTCAACCACCGAATGTTTGCCCCAGTCTGAATCTCTTGTAACACTAGATAGACAAGAGAATGTATAAATCAAGCAATTCATGGATTGCCGGAAAGTTGCCGTCGAAGAGAAGCTCCTCCGAGAACGAAGCGACTCTGAGAGAGTTCTTAACCTACTATCCACGCGTGGATGTAGCTAGGGCTGCATCACGTCTAACCAACTCCAATCAGCCACTCAAGGGCGGAGTTATACGTGAACAAACTACTGCCCTCGAAAGAAATTACATTGAGAATAATATCCCGTAAATCTTTTCTTGAAGACGTAATGATAACGCCTCAGTAAGGCCGATTACGTATAATAAAGCGTCTAAGTTAAGTCTACTATACATAATGTCGTTCCCAACATTGAAATTGGAAAAGACATAAACGGCGAAAAAGAATATATGCAGTCTTTAATCACACCGTCTAGACGCATATGAACTCTCGGTATGCCCTGCTCTGCCAAAATAAACTATATGTAAAAAAGATAAAATGGCAGAAATGAGCCACGCGGACAAGAAACTAAACTATCATGCTTAGTAGCAGGCTTGTATATATATATAAATATATAGCGTCGAAAAATAAAACACATGTTGTAATGACAATATTGGACTGCGTCGGTAAGTCAGGGACAAAGTCCCTGTACCGATCGAAAAATCCGAGTCCAATGACGCTATAAGTCTCTTATCCAAGATCGCAGCAATGAAGTCCGAAAAATAATCACTGGAAGAAATGCCAGAAGATATGAAAGGCATCTTCCGATACTACTAAAGGGAAAACTCGAAATCTTTCGAATCCCTTTCGCCATCCTGTCGGACCCTATAAAGCGTTCGGTCGTCCATAGCTTGATGCAACCGCGGACCGCACCGACCCAGCGCCGTCGGATAATTCCTGATTCGACCGAGAAACCGTCAATTGCTGGGATGCTGCGAAACAACTGTGCTAACTCGGATAGCACGTCCGTCACTGAGGCCTGAGGAGCAGCGGTCTTACGATGCATTGCCGCAGGAAGCTCCGAGATCGTTACCCTGTGCATACTTCCAATATGCGAGCGAACGGAGTGTATAGGCCTCGTGTCCCTTGGCTACCGGATGGCGCGACCTATTCGCTGTGGAATCACTGAATGCCGAAACTGATCAGATACTCGAGGTCACGTAGCCAATGTGCGGTCGTGTGCCCTGCTGTGAGGATGAGGAAGCATTAAAGACAGTCTCTCGGACTGTCAATATAACGGAGCGTCCCGAGCAACGGACATATGCTCCGAATGTAAAATATCTGAACCACAACATGCGGTCCCCTATGTTGTTGGCTTCCTCCGATCTGTCCTCAATCTGCCGTCACTGGGTGAGTACTAAAGTAATTAAAGTGCTCGCATCACCCAAATCTCCTTCCTAGACCGCAACGGACGAACCCGGCAGCCGAACCATTCGATGAATGTACGCTACACCGGGTGAGCTAGCGAATGTCACTCCGTAAGCGATAGACATATTCCATGAGCACTTATTGCCGCTAACTCTTCATAAACTATGACGACAGAGGCACACTTTTGAAAGACATCTCCATAACTCTTCGAACAAGAAACCAGAAATGCTTGGATAGCAAGCATAAAATAATAATATATATAGCGTCGTTCAATAATTCGAAAGTTTGTGTGACATTATTGGACTATGTCGGAACTGAGGGACGATGTCCCTGAACCGAACCAAAAATTTTTAAGTCCACGACGCTATCAGTTTCTTATCCGGCATCGCAGCATATGTTGTTCCGAAAGGGAAAGCTTGAAATCCACCGAATCCCTTTCGGTATCCCATCGGACCGGATGAAACTTTCGGACGTCCGTACCCGCTTCCGCGGAGCGTCCCAACCCAGCATCGTCGGATAAAATATATGCGACAGATTCAGTTGATGCTGGGATGCTGCGATAAACTGTGCTATTAAGGAAAGCACGTCCGTTCCCGAGGCCTGTGCAGTAGCGGACTTACGATGCATTGCCGCTGGAAGCTCCGTGTACGTTGACTCCCGCACACTTCCTATGCGAACGTCCGGAGTCTGCAGGCCTCGAGACCCCGGCTACCGACCCAGCGCTGTCGGATAATTCTCGATCCGACACCGTTTCTGTCGGCTGCTGGGATGCTGCGATAAGCTGTGCTATGTGCACAAGAATGTCCGGCGTCGAGACCTGCGGAGGCGCAGTGTATCGCTGCTTCGCCGAGGGCAGCTCCGCATCAGATGGCTCCCGCATACTTTTCCTATGCGAACGTCCGGAGTCCATCGGTCTCGAATCCCTGGCTGCCGGATGGTGTGACCTGGTCGCCGAAGAATCCTTGATCGGCGAAGCTGGTAATATATCGGCGGTCACGCAGCCAAGGTGCGGTCGTGTGCGCTGACGAGAAGAGGAAGCCTTAGCAGTCTCAGCGGACTGCCTATACAACGGAGCGTCCCGAGCGACGGACGTATGCTCCGCTAACGACACATTTGTACCACAACATCTGGGGCCAGATGTTGTTGAACGAGAGAGGGGCCTCTCTCGCTTGCCGTCCGGATGGACCGGAACGAGCTATGAACCGGACTAAAAGGCTTCCTCTGTTCTCCCTCCGATCCGCCGTCACTGGGTGTGCATTAAGTTAATTTTATAGTGCTCGCATCACCCCAAAATTCCTTCTAGACCGCAACGGACGAACCCGGCTGCCGAACCATTCGGTGAATGGACGCTACACCGGGCGAGCTAGCGGACGTCAAAGGCCGTCGAACCTACTAGGGTCCTCTTAGGCAATTGGCGTATTACATGAGCACTTTTCCGCTAGCCCTTCATTAATTGTGACGACGGAGGCACACTGTTGGAAGACATCACAGATACATCACCCTAATCTTGATCGTCTGAAATAGAAATTGATAAAGTAGAGTGACCCTGCGGGGAAAGGACCGGAGTGTCCAAATCCCCAACAACATACCGTGACATACGCTTCCCATATTGTCATCGAAATCATACGATACAGAACAGGAGTTAATGCGAGTACACTGACCACATATAGAATGATAATAAGGTCAGAGGAAGACTTCCTCTTAAAACAATTGATCAATATCCTTTCAATGTGAAAAGAAAACAAGTCCTGGTACTCGCACTAACCCCTGGCAATCAAAATACATAATAATAATATGATCCATTAATACAGAAAAAATAATTGAAATCAAAATATTTTGAAAAAATATTTTTTCAGAACAGCCCAAGTTTCTGAAAAGTAACGTTGAGCCCCAATGGATCCCAAGCCTAAGTGTGGACAAAAATTTTAAAAATATTTTAAACAATTTATTCAACACTTACGAACAATAATAATGTATCTAGTTATGATTAAAATAACATAAAGATATTATTATTTAGAAATCCCCCCCCTCACACAGAGGGCTGTTGTAAATGTAAACAATGAGTGTAAAAACACTAAAATAAGACTCCAGGCACCCAGGCCCGAAATCAGTTACCAAAAATACACCATCTGATGCAAAACAGAGACTTCCAGGGAAGAAACAGCAGAACATCAGATGGTAGATGCAGAACACAACGCCAAACCACCCGTAGGTGAAGACGTAAACATGGGGAAAGAACAGAATTCATTCTGTTATTCAGCTAAAACTCCCAAGAAATTTTAGTAATAATAATTACAGAAACTATGCCAAAAGCATGGGAGAATAGCAAGGGGGAACTTAAAGGACAGGGAGAGAGGAAAAACACTTGAAAAAACAGTGTAACTAAATAATCAGAATGACAACAAAACGGCTGCTGCCTTGAAAATAGGTAACTTAACATAATTTCATTAAAAAATTTTAAGTTACAGCCCTGATAATATTCTGTCACACATTCTTTTCCTCTCCTCCTTTTCTATCCTCCTTAGAATCACCATTTCACTAATATTTATGTGTCTGGCATCATTTAAACTGAGATTTAAAAGCACAAAGATCAGTCAGATGTTAACTGATGAAGGGCCAAACTTAGAATGATAAATGGCGCCAATTTCGGAACGTCCTTGACACTGCGCGTGCGCAGTAGGGGCGAAGTGTGGAGGGCCTTTCAGGACATGTTTTCTTTAGTTTTAGATGCAAATTTTGGGGATTGGGGGGCAAAATTTGTGTTTGGCCCTATATTTTAAGAGTTAGCACCAGCTATGTCTGGGTCATTGGTACAGTATAAAAATACACTTAGTGGGTAAAAGGGTTAAGTAAAAAGCAAAGCGGCTTTTATTAACCCTTTAAATAAACATTTGGGAAGTGGAAAATATTCAATTAACTGGAGTATTCAATAGAGAATCTGTAATAAGTCGCAAATTGATATGAAATTTCTGTACCAAGTTCACTAAAATCGATCTTAGTTGAGATTTACCTCAGCTCAGTTCAAGTTTAGTGAATGAGCTTCAGAAATTTCATGTTGAATCTGGTCAAATTGTGATGAATTGAGATTCTTCTTATTACATAATGTGTAATTTAACCATATAGCAAACATAACAACTAAAGCTGGTCAGAGCTGTTCACAAAAATCATGAACCAAGTTTTATTTTTTTTTACTTTTCACCTCAAAAACATAACATGATGCCTCATTGGAATGAGCTCCTTGATACAAAAAATTAAAATATTGAGTTATTCATGAAATGTTTTCTGCAAATGTCTCCTATTTGAATTATGTAGACAGTTAATGGAAAATAAGAGGAAATTAATTCAATTCTCCTTCCGAAACCAACTCACTCACAATGTTACCATGTCTACATTTACTTCTGACAATATTTCCTTACTAGACGTGTTGTGAACGATATATTCCATTATGAGCTATCTGATGGTATTTATGTGATGAACTAGAATTTGATCATTTTCCTATAATCTAAGGATAAAACTGAGCATTCTCCTACTCTATCTTATTTGACAGAGCTCACAGAGTTCCATCAAACAAGACGTAATACACTAAAAGTAGGAGCTATATAAAACAAGAAAGTTAAAAAATTTATAGTAATTTATATATTTTTTATACTTACCAATGACCCAGACTTAGCTGGTGCTAACTCCAACAAAACCAGGGCCAAACACAAATTTTGCCCCCCAATCCCCAAAATTTGCATCCAAAACAAAAAGAAATCATGTCCTAAAGGACCTCCATACTACGCCTCTACTGCGCATGTGCAGTGACGCAGTCGTCCCGAAATTGGCGCCAATTATCATTCTTACTGGCAGTGCCTGGTCAGCGCTATGTACTCAGCGGGGAGGCAAGAGTTCCCAACTCCAGGGAGGGCCATCCCCGTCTGGGTCATTGGTAAGTATAAAAAATATATAAATTACTATAAATTTTTTAACATTTTTATACTGTACCAATGACCCAGACTTAGCTGAATAGTAAACAGGCTGGAGGGCCGAGGACATAGAGGAAAATCCAATAAGCTCAACTATATAGTAAAGGGGTAACCCCTTAAGGAGAAAAGGAGTATTAGGCTTTACATGTATCTTTCTTATTTAATATTAAATTAGAAAGATACACTACCCTTAATAATTGAGCACAATAACATTCATGTTCTCTATTAACATCCAGTATAACCCTTATACTAATTATTTTTAAAGCAAGCCAATAAATAAAGTAGTCCAGAGAATTGAGACTCTTTATAATCATTTAAAAGTGTCCGAGTATTGTATATTAAAGCCCGTTTGACACTTGACATATACAAATGCTTCACACCGAGCTACACTTTAAAAATAAGACATGAATGAAATTAAACATTAATATTACACTTTAAAACCATCCCGGAAGCGACTCAGAAATACTGACTTGGAGGAGGCATTCCCTTGCTTTTCACTATAAAGCAGGTGACCGGGGGGCGCGGTGGCTCAGTTGGTAGAGGTGCAGGCTGCAAGCCGAGAGGTCCTCGCTTCGAATCCCACCTGCGGCGACCGCGTTGTGTCCTTGGGCAAGACACTTCACCCCGATTGCCTACATGGGGGCACGATGACGCTGTGTACTGAGGCGTACTGCACGTCGATGGTGCGCATGTCTTCAACCAATCTAACCCTGCCTGTGCTGAGGTGCAGAGTTCAGAGTTACGATGTTGGAGAGCTGACAGCTGCTCGTCGTTGCTCGGTGGTTCTCTCCAGGTACTCCGGCTTCCTCCACCCGTAAAACTGTCACGGTCACGATTAGCCATTGTGCATAAGTATGTGACCTTAAACACCAATAAATAAATAATAAATAATAAGCAGGTGACCTAAGGGAACACCCCCCCCCCCCCTTCCCCTTGCCCTGGGTCAAATAGCCCAGAGCGAAGAGGGCAGCCGGACAGAGTCACTGCCGGAACAGAAAGCCTGCATAACTATAGTTGCAACTGTTTAGTGGACGACATTCTGAGCAACAGATAACGGACCTAAAAAATGCAGGTCTCCAGAAATGGACTCAATATTTCTGAGATAAAAATTCATAAATGTGGATGGCTGAGACCAATAAGCAGCCTTCATTAAATCTGTAATAGCAACACTATTAGCATAAGCCCAGGAAGTAGAAAGAGCTCTTACTTCATGAGCAGAAATCTTAAGCACAGACTGCTGAGAAGAAGATAAATCTTCATAAGCAGTACGGATAGTTAACTGAATCCATCTAGCAATAGAATGGACTGAAATGTCCTTTCTATTAGGCATCAAAGACAGAAAGAAACGTTTCCGTCCCTTTCTGATAAACTGAGATCTCTGTTTATAGATACGTAGTGCTCTAACAGGACAGAGTAAAGGCCTACGCCCGTCTGAAGACGGAAGAGCCTTAATAACAATAGGTTCCGGATATTTATTAGGAGCCTGATTCTTAGCTAAAAAACCCACATTAGTAGTGAAGGTGATAGTGTTCCCAACACTACGATAATGAGAATCATCCACCGATAGTGCATGAAGCTCACTGACTCTTCTGGCAGAAGAGAAAGCTAAGAGAAAAGCTGTCTTATAAGATAAGAATTTGAAATCTACTGTCCCAAGAGGTTCAAATGGCTTTTCCTTCAATTTAAGGAGAACCCAAGCTAAATTCCACTTAGGAATTAATCTAAGAGGTCTGGGTCTATTTATCGAAAAGTTTCTAACCAACTTCGATAAAGAGACATTAGATCCAATTTGTAAACGTTCATGATGTGCATAGGTATCAGATAACATAGATCTATAACCCTTTATAGTAACAGGCTGCAGTTTGATTTCGTCAAACAAGTATACTAGAAAGTTTGCAATGTCTGGTATAGAGGGATCAAATATATCTACAGAATGATCCCTACACCAACGACGAAAAACCTTCCACTTAGCCGCATAGTTTAGCGAAGAGGAGGTCCTCCTACAGTTAGAAATCGCGTCCACTGCTCGTCCTGTAAAGTGCTTGCCATGCAAGAAGGACCGCACAACGGAAAAACGGAAAAACGTGAAGGTTGAGACCTTGCGGGTTGTGATGGAGTTGGCGCGATTTCCCCTGCGAAAGAAGATCCTCTCGTGGAGGAAGCTTCCGCGGTAGGTCCCACAGCAGACACCTGAGTAGATTTATCCACGGTCTCTGTGGCGACAGAGATGCTACCAACAGAATCTTGCATTGAGATTGTTTTATCTTTAGCAATACTTGTTGAATTAACGGCGCTGGAGGATACGCATATCCTATCATTCCGTCCCAAGGGATCGACAGAGCGTCTACTGCAAATGCTCTTGGATCCGGACACGGAGACACATACGTCTGCAACTGATTGTTGAGATGTGTCGCAAATAAGTCTATCATTGGCCGTTCCCATTGGTAGCAAATCTGATTAAATACTTGTTTGTTGAGAGTCCACTCCGACGGCAACAAGCGACCCTTTCGTGAAAGGGAGTCTGCTAGCACATTCAGACGACCCGGTATGTGACGGACCGAAAGAAGAACGTGATGTTCTAACGCAAACAGAAGGATTCTTTCCGTTAGATTGAACAACGGAAAAACGTGAAGGTTGAGACCTTGCGGGTTGTGATGGAGTTGGCGCGATTTCCCCTGCGAAAGAAGATCCTCTCGTGGAGGAAGCTTCCGCGGTAGGTCCCACAGCAGACACCTGAGTAGATTTATCCACGGTCTCTGTGGCGACAGAGATGCTACCAACAGAATCTTGCATTGAGATTGTTTTATCTTTAGCAATACTTGTTGAATTAACGGCGCTGGAGGATACGCATATCCTATCATTCCGTCCCAAGGGATCGACAGAGCGTCTACTGCAAATGCTCTTGGATCCGGACACGGAGACACATACGTCTGCAACTGATTGTTGAGATGTGTCGCAAATAAGTCTATCATTGGCCGTTCCCATTGGTAGCAAATCTGATTAAATACTTGTTTGTTGAGAGTCCACTCCGACGGCAACAAGCGACCCTTTCGTGAAAGGGAGTCTGCTAGCACATTCAGACGACCCGGTATGTGACGGACCGAAAGAAGAACGTGATGTTCTAACGCAAACAGAAGGATTCTTTCCGTTAGATTGAACAACGGAACTGAATGAGTGCCTCCCTGATTCCGTATATACGCCACTACTGTCGTATTGTCGGATAGGATTTGGACATGAGCATCGTGAATAATGTCCATCCAGTGACGTAACGGAAGCCAAATTGACATCATTTCCTTGATGTTTATGTGCTTGCACAGGAATTGCGGATCCCAAAGACCCTGGCATCTCGAATCCGTTGGGATTAATGATGCACCCCAACCTGTTTGACTGGCATCCGCCATAACGGTAAAACTCGGATCCGGCAACTGCAGCGGAACTCCTTGAGTTAACCACTGAATGTTTGCCCAAGTCTGAATCTCTTGTTTCACTTGATCTGACAAGAGAACGTCTACATCGAGCGAATGAATTTTCACACTCCAATTCTGAGTCAGGAAAATTTGAAGAGGACGTGTGCGTAGCCGCCCCATCGGAATGAGATCCGCGGCGGCTCCGCACAGACCTATCAGTCTCATAAATTCTCTCGCCGTGACTTTGCGTGCAGACAATAGCGAGCGTAACAACTGACTAATTTCGCTCTGGTTAACGGCAGACGAACGAGATTGTTGTGCATCTCGAAGCTCATTCCCAGATGAGTGAATGACTTGGACGGCACCAGATCCGACTTCTCCTCGTTTACTATAAAACCGAGACGTCGGAGCAATAGAAGAAGATTCTGAACATCGTTCTGAAGCGTTAACTCGTTGCCGTACCTCTGAAGAATGTCGTCCAGGTAGGCCGACGTTACCGCAGACGAATGAGCTCGGAAGTAGATCATTACCGAGTTCATTACCCGAGTGAAAGCCCAGGGTGCTAGATTCAATCCGAAGCACATCGCCCGGAATTGATACACCACTCCCAGGACTGCAAAGCGTAGATACTTTCGGAATGTCGGATGTACCATGACGTGAAAGTACGCATCTTTGAGATCTATGCTCGTTGCATAATCGTTCACCCGAATACTCGCTCTGACCGATCGAATCGTCTCCATATAAAACTTCGGAGTGACGATCAGCTTGTTTATCCAGCTCAAATCTATGACTGGACGGAACGAGCCGTCTGGTTTCGGAACCAGAAACAGATGGCTGTAGAATCCCAGAGATTCCTGGTTTTCTACGACCTCTACCGCATTCTTCATTAAAAGAGACTGCACCTCTGATAACAGAGCGTCTCTTTTCTGTGGATTTGACGGAAGATGAGTCCACTTTGGACTTCGAGTTAATGGAGGCTTTCGTTTGAAGGATATCTTTAGACCTTCCGAAGTCACTCCTCTCACCCAAGGGTCGTCCGTAATCGACGCCCACTCTTGTGAAAAACTCGACAACCTTCCACCAACCGGAACGCGATAGAGGTTTAAGCCATCACCTCCTGGACCTGCGAGGCCTGCGGTAGGAGAAACCACGTCTTCCACGACCCGCACCTCGCCTCGTCGACCTCGGGGCGTCCGACCGATTGTCCCGGCCTGAAGGACGTCCCGAACGAGAGTCGCTATCCTGACGGTCTCTCGAATAAGACCAAGAGGATGCACCGGAACCTCTATAGGAACCTCTCTTGGGCGCATTAGACCCAGAAGTGCCTGTCTTATTCGTGTCTGCTGTATCCGACTTTTTAGGAGCCGATCTGAACAACAGAGAATCATTAGCTTTCTTTTTAATTTTATCATAAATAGAGGAAAGCTTGCCGTCAAAGAGAAGTTCTCCTGAGACCGAAGCGACTCTAAGAGAGTTCTTCACCTTAGAATCCACTAGTGTGGATGTAGCTAGGGCTGCGTCACGTCTAACCAACTCCAGATTTGCCACTGAAAGGGCGGAGTTACACGTGGAATAAGCTACTGCCCTTGAAAAAAGTCTTAAAGAGGATTGTATATCCTGAAACTCTTCCCCTTGAAGGCGCAGTGATAACGCCTTAGTAAGGTGATCTGCGTAAGATAAGGCATCTAAATTGGCTCTGTTAGACGCAATAGCCGTTTCCAACACCGCGGTTGGAATAGAAGCTGACGACGGTAATGATAGCTCTAAGTCTTCCGCCTCGTCGTCCATACGCAGAGGAACTCTCGGTATACCCTGTCCTGCCGTATCGAATTTATTCCTTGCATTAATGAAAGGCAGGTTGAGAGTATTAGCGGACAAGAAACCTGCTTTCCCCGTCCTGGAAGCAAGTTTAAATATAGCGTCGTTCAATAATTCAAATGTTCTAGCAACATTATTGGACTGCGACGGAAACTCGGGAGCGATGTCCCTGAACCGCTCAAAAAATTCAGAGTCCAATGACGCTATAATTCTCTTGTCCGGAAGCGCAGCAGTCTGGCCCGACGGAACAACTTGAGGGAGAAAGTGCCGGATGAAGTCCACGACAGCTTTATGTTGTTCCGAAAGGGATAGCTCCAAGTCATCCGTATCCCTTTCACCATCCGGTCGGACCTCACGATGTTCCCGGTCGTCCGCCCCCGATGCTTCGGCGGAGCGTACCGACCCAGCGCCGTCGGATAATTCTCGATCCGACACCGTTTCTGTCGGCTGCTGGGATGCTGCGATAAGCTGTGCTATCTGCACAAGAATGTCCGGCGTCGAGACCTGCGGAGGCGCAGTCTTTCGCTGCTTCGCCGAGGGCAGCTCCGCATCAGATGGCTCCCGCATACTTTTCCTATGCGAACGTCCGGAGTCCATCGGTCTCGAATCCCTGGCTGCCGGATGGTGTGACCTGGTCGCCGAAGAATCCTTGATCGGCGAAGCTGGTAATATATCGGCGGTCACGCAGCCAAGGTGCGGTCGTGTGCGCTGACGAGAAGAGGAAGCCTTGACAGTCTCTGCGGACTGCTTATACAACGGAGCGTCCCGAGCGACGGACGTATGCTCCGCTAAAGACACATTTTGTACCACAACATCTGGTCCCAGATGTTGTTGTACGAGAGAGGGACCTCTCTCGCTCGCGGCCCGGCTGGACCTGGATGAGCTAGGAACCGGACTAAAAGGCTTCCTCCGTTCTCGCTTACTATCCGCCGTCACTGGGTGTGCATCTATTATGTTTATAGTGCTCGCATCACCCAAAATTTCCTCTTGGACCGCATCGGATGAACCCGGCTGCCGAACCATTCGGTGAATGGACGCTACACCGGGCGAGCTAGCAGACGACATTTGTCTAATCTCCATGAGCACTTTAGCCGCTAGCTCTGAATTCATTTGTGACGACGGACGCACACTTGAAGAAGATAACATGGAAACATCACCCTGTTCTGGTTCCTCTGAAATAGAAACTGAGAGAGTAGAGTGACCTTGTGGAGAAAGAGCCGGCATCGCTCTTTCTCCAGAAACAACATATCGTGACACACGTTTCCAATGTTTCTCATCCCAATGTTCACATCTAGGACAGGGATTAATGCGAGAACACTGACTACAATTAATACAATGATCATGAAAGTCAGAGGAAGATTTCTTCCTATTACAATTTGAACAACGTCCCTTCATTGTGAAAGAACAACAATAAGTCCTAGTTACTCGCAAAAACCCCTGACACAAAGATACATAATAACATGATCCATTAATAAATGAAAAAACAATTGCAAAACAAAATAATTTTGAAAAAATATTTTTTCAGAGAAGCCCAAGTTGCTGAAAAGTAACGTTGAGCCCCGATGGATCCGATGGCAAAGTGTGGTCCAAAATTTTAAATTTATATAAAATAATTAATGAGACACTTTCGGATAATATAAATGTATCTTATAATGAGATAAACTACCACAAAGGCAAACAGCCCCCCTCAAAAAAGGCTGTTGCCAATGAAAACAAACAGTGTAAACACACTAGAAAACATGACTCCAGGCACTGAAAAAACTGGCCCGGAATCAGTCATCAATTACACTCTATCTGATGCAAAACATAGACTCCCAGGTGAGAATCTGTAGAACATCAGATGGAAGATGCAGAACACAAACGTTATACACCCATGGGTGAAAACGTAACTATGGGGAAAATAACAGAAAACATTCTGTAACCAAGCAACTCTCCCAGGAAATTTTAGAAATGAAATTTCTCAAAAATATGCCAAAAGCATGGGAGAATTGCCAGGGGGGACTTTAGAAGGCTAGGGGAGAGGAAACACTGAATAAGCAGTGCAACAATTAGCAAGAATGACAACAAGAGGCCCATGCCTCAAAAGTTAAAAAATTTATAGTAATTTATATATTTTTTATACTTACCAATGACCCAGACTTAGCTGGTGCTAACTCCAACAAAACCAGGGCCAAACACAAATTTTGCCCCCCAATCCCCAAAATTTGCATCCAAAACAAAAAGAAATCATGTCCTAAAGGACCTCCATAGTATGCCTCTACTGCGCATGCGCAGTGACGCAGTCGTCCCGAAATTGGCGCCAATTATCATTCTTACTGGCAGTGCCTGGTCAGCGCTATGTACTCAGCGGGGAGGCAAGAGTTCCCAACTCCAGGGAGGGCCATCCCCGTCTGGGTCATTGGTAAGTATAAAAAATATATAAATTACTATAAATTTTTTAACATTTTTATACTGTACCAATGACCCAGACTTAGCTGAATAGTAAACAGGCTGGAGGGCCTAGGACATAGAGGAAAATCCAATAAGCTCAACTATATAGTAAAGAGGTAACCCCTTAAGGAGAAAAGGAGTATTAGGCTTTACATGTATCTCTCTTATTTAATATTAAATTAGAAAGATACACTACCCTTAATAATTGAGCACAATAACATTCATGTTCTCTATTAACATCCAGTATAACCCTTATACTAATTATTTTTAAAACAAGCCAATAAATAAAGTAGTCCAGAGAATTGAGACTCTTTATAATCATTTAAAAGTGTCCGAGTATTGTATATTAAAGCCCGTTTGACACTTGACATATACAAATGCTTCACACCGAGCTACACTTTAAAAATAAGACATGAATGAAATTAAACATTAATATTACACTTTAAAACCATCCCGGAAGCGACTCAGAAATACTGACTTGGAGGAGGCATTCCCTTGCTTTTCACTATAAAGCAGGTGACCTAAGGGAACACCCGCCCCCCCCCCCTTCCCCTTGCCCTGGGTCAAATAGCCCAGAGCGAAGAGGGCAGCCGGACGGAGTCACTGCCGGAACAGAAAGCCTGCATAACTATAGTTGCAACTGTTTAGTGGACGACATTCTGAGCAACAGATAACGGACCTAAAAAATGCAGGTCTCCAGAAATGGACTCAATATTTCTGAGATAAAAATTCGTAAATGTGGATGGCTGAGACCAATAAGCAGCCTTCATTAAATCTGTAATAGCAACACTATTAGCATAAGCCCAGGAAG
The DNA here is from genome assembly GCA_031216915.1 of Pictodentalium vernedei. Lineage (NCBI taxonomy): Eukaryota > Metazoa > Mollusca > Scaphopoda > Dentaliida > Dentaliidae > Pictodentalium > Pictodentalium vernedei. The sequence goes on from CM062288.1 coordinate 123,248,949, forward strand.
TAGAAAGAGCTCTTACTTCATGAGCAGAAATCTTAAGCACAGACTGCTGAGAAGAAGATAAATCTTCATAAGCAGTACGGATAGTTAACTGAATCCATCTAGCAATAGAATGGACTGAAATGTCCTTTCTATTAGGCATCAAAGACAGAAAGAAACGTTTCCGTCCCTTTCTGATGAACTGAGATCTCTGTTTATAGATACGTAGTGCTCTAACAGGACAGAGTACAGGCCTACGCCCGTCTGAAGACGGAAGAGCCTTAATAACAATAGGTTCCGGATATTTATTAGGAGCCTGATTCTTAGCTAAAAAACCCACATTAGTAGTGAAGGTGATAGTGTTCCCAACACTACGATAATGAAAATCATCCACCGATAGTGCATGAAGCTCACTGACTCTTCTGGCAGAAGAGAAAGCTAAGAGAAAAGCTGTCTTATAAGATAAGAATTTGAAATCTACTGTCCCAAGAGGTTCAAATGGCTTTTCCTTCAATTTAAGGAGAACCCAAGCTAAATTCCACTTAGGAATTAATCTAAGAGTTCTGGGTCTATTTATCGAAAAGTTTCTAACCAATTTCGATAAAGAGACATTAGATCCAATTTGTAAACTATCATGATGTGCATAGGTATCAGATAACATAGATCTATAACCCTTTATAGTAACAGGCTGCAGTTTGATTTCGTCAAACAAGTATACTAGAAAGTTTGCAATGTCTGGTATAGAGGGATCAAATATATCTACAGAATGATCCCTACACCAACGACGAAAAACCTTCCACTTAGCCGCATAGTTTAGCGAAGAGGAGGTCCTCCTACAGTTAGAAATCGCGTCCACTGCTCGTCCTGTAAAGTGCTTGCCATGCAAGAAGGACCGCACAACGGAAAAACGTGAAGGTTGAGACCTTGCGGGTTGTGATGGAGTTGGCGCGATTTCCCCTGCGAAAGAAGATCCTCTCGTGGAGGAAGCTTCCGCGGTAGGTCCCACAACAGACACCTGAGTAGATTTATCCACGGTCTCTGTGGCGACAGAGATGCTACCAACAGAATCTTGCATTGAGATTGTTTTATCTTTAGCAATACTTGTTGAATTAACGGCGCTGGAGGATACGCATATCCTATCATTCCGTCCCAAGGGATCGACAGAGCGTCTACTGCAAATGCTCTTGGATCCGGACACGGGGACACATACGTCTGCAACTGATTGTTGAGATGTGTCGCAAATAAGTCTATCATTGGCCGTTCCCATTGGTAGCAAATCTGATTGAATACTTGTTTGTTGAGAGTCCACTCCGACGGCAACAAGCGACCCTTTCGTGAAAGGGAGTCTGCTAGCACATTCAGACGACCCGGTATGTGACGGACCGAAAGAAGAACGTGATGTTCTAACGCAAACAGAAGGATTCTTTCCGTTAGATTGAACAACGGAACTGAATGAGTGCCTCCCTGATTCCGTATATACGCCACTACTGTCGTATTGTCGGATAGGATTTGGACATGAGCATCGTGAATAATGTCCATCCAGTGACGTAACGCAAGCCAAATTGACATCATTTCCTTGATGTTTATGTGCTTGCACAGGAATTGCGGATCCCAAAGACCCTGGCATCTCGAATCCGTTGGGATTAATGATGCACCCCAACCTGTTTGACTGGCATCCGTCATAATGGTAAAACTCGGATCCGGCAACTGCAGCGGAACTCCTTGAGTTAACCACTGAATGTTTGCCCAAGTCTGAATCTCTTGTTTCACTTGATCTGACAAGAGAACGTCTACATCGAGCGAATGAATTTTCACACTCCAATTCTGAGTCAGGAAAATTTGAAGAGGACGTGTGCGTAGCCGCCCCATCGGAATGAGATCCGTGGCGGCTCCGCACAGACCTATCAGTCTCATAAATTCTCTCGCCGTGACTTTGCGTGCAGACAATAGCGAGCGTAACAACTGACTAATTTCGCTCTGGTTAACGGCAGACGAACGAGATTGTTGTGCGTCTCGAAGCTCATTCCCAGATGAGTGAATGACTTGGACGGCACCAGATCCGACTTCTCCTCGTTTACTATAAAATCGAGACGTCGGAGCAATAGAAGAAGATTCTGAACATGGTTCTGAAGCGTTAACTCGTTGCCGTACCTCTGAAGAATGTCGTCCAGGTAGGCCGACGTTACAGCAGACGAATGAGCTCGGAAGTAGATCATTACCGAGTTCATTACCCGAGTGAAAGCCCAGGGTGCTAGATTCAATCCGAAGCACATCGCCCGGAATTGATACACCACTCCCAGGACTGCAAAGCGTAGATACTTTCGGAATGTCGGATGTACCATGACGTGAAAGTACGCATCTTTGAGATCTATGCTCGTTGCATAATCGTTCACCCGAATACTCGCTCTGACCGATCGAATCGTCTCCATATAAAACTTCGGAGTGACGATCAGCTTGTTTATCCAGCTCAAATCTATGACTGGACGGAATGAGCTGTCTGGTTTCGGAACCAGAAACAGATGGCTGTAGAATCCCAGAGATTCCTGGTTTTCTACGACCTCTACCGCATTCTTCATTAAAAGAGACTGCACCTCTGATAACAGAGCGTCTCTTTTCTGTGGATTTGACGGAAGATGAGTCCACTTTGGACTTCGAGTTAATGGAGGCTTTCGTTTGAAGGATATCTTTAGACCTTCCGAAGTCACTCCTCTCACCCACGGGTCGTCCGTAATCGACGCCCACTCTTGTGAAAAACTCGACAACCTTCCGCCAAACGGAACGCGATAGAGGTTTAAGCCATCACCTCCTGGACCTGCGAGGCCTGCGGTAGGAGAAACCACGTCTTCCACGACCCGCACCTCGCCTCGTCGACCTCGGGGCGTCCGACCGATTGTCCCGGCCTGAAGGACGTCCCGAACGAGAGTCGCTATCCTGACGGTCTCTCGAATAAGACCAAGAGGACGCACCGGAACCTCTATAGGAACCTCTCTTGGGCGCATTAGACCCAGAAGTGCCTGTCTTATTCGTGTCTGCTGTATTCGACTTTTTAGGAGCGGATCTGAACAACAGAGAATCATTAGCTTTCTTTTTAATTTTATCATAAATAGCGGAAAGCTTGCCGTCAAAGAGAAGTTCTCCTGAGACCGAAGCGACTCTAAGAGAGTTCTTCACCTTAGAATCCACTAGTGTGGATGTAGCTAGGGCTGCATCACGTCTAACCAACTCCAGATTTGCCACTGAAAGGGCGGAGTTACACGTGGAATAAGCTACTGCCCTTGAAAGAAGTCTTAAAGAGGATTGTATATCCTGAAACTCTTCCCCTTGAAGGCGCAGTGATAACGCCTTAGTAAGGTGATCTGCGTAAGATAAGGCATCTAAATTGGCTCTGTTAGACGCAATAGCTGTTTCCAACACCGCGGTTGGAATAGAAGCTGACGACGGTAATGATAGCTCTAAGTCTTCCGACTCGTCGTCCATACGCAGAGGAACTCTCGGTATACCCTGTCCTGCCGTGTCGAATTTATTCCTTGCATTAATGAAAGGCAGGTTAAGAGTATTAGCGGACAAGAAACCTGCTTTCCCCGTCCTGGAAGCAAGTTAAAATATAGCGTCGTTCAATAATTCAAATGTTCTTGCAACATTATTGGACTGCGACGTAAACTCGGGAGCGATGTCCCTGAACCGCTCAAAAAATTCAGAGTCCAATGACGCTATAATTCTCTTGTCCGGAAGCGCAGCAGTCTGGCCCGACGGAACAACTTGAGGGAGAAAGTGCCGGATGAAGTCCACGGCAGCTTTATGTTGTTCCGAAAGGGATAGCTCCAATTCATCCGTATCCCTTTCACCATCCGGTCGGACCTCCCGATGTTCCCGATCGTCCGCCCCCGATGCTTCGGCGGAGCGTACCGACCCAGCGCCGTCGGATAATTCTCGATCCGACACCGTTTCTGTCGGCTGCTGGGATGCTGCGATAAGCTGTGCTATCTGCACAAGAATGTCCGACGTCGAGACCTGCGGAGGCGTTGTCTTTCGCTGCTTCGCCGAGGGCAGCTCCGCATCAGATGGCTCCCGCATACTTTTCCTATGCGAACGTCCGGAGTCCATCGGTCTCGAATCCCTGGCTGCCGGATGGTGTGACCTGGTCGCCGAAGAATCCTTCATCGGCGAAGCTGGCAAAATATCGGAGGTCACGCAGCCAAGGTGCGGTCGTGTGCGCTGACGAGAAGAGGAAGCCTTAACAGTCTCTGCGGACTGCTTATACAACGGAGCGTCCCGAGCGACGGACGTATGCTCCGCTAAAGACACATTTTGTACCACAACATCTGGTCACAGATGTTGTTGTACGAGAGAGGGACCTCTCTCGCTCGCGGCCCGGCTGGACCTGGACGAGCTAGGAACCGGACTAAAAGGCTTCCTCCGTTCTCGTTTACTATCCGCCGTCACTGGGTGTGCATCTATTATGTTTATAGTGCTCGCATCACCCAACATTTCCTCTTGGACCGCATCGGACGAACCCGGCTGCCGAACCATTCGGTGAATGGACGCTACACCGGGCGAGCTAGCGGACGACATTTGTCTAATCTCCATGAGCACTTTTGCCGCTAGCTCTGAATTCATTTGTGACGACGGACGCACACTTGAAGAAGATAACATGGAAACATCACCCTGTTCTGGTTCCTCTGAAATAGAAACTGAGAGAGTAGAGTGACCTTGTGGAGAAAGAGCCGGCATCGCTCTTTCTCCAGAAACAACATATCGTGACACACGTTTCCAATGTTTCTCATCCCAATGTTCACATATAGGACAGGGATTAATGCGAGAACACTGACTACAATTAATACAATGATCATGAAAGTCAGAGGAAGATTTCTTCCTATTACAATTTGAACAATGTCCCTTCATTGTGAAAGAACAACAATAAGTCCTAGTTACTCGCAAAAACCCCTGACACAAAGATACATAATAACATGATCCATTAATAAATGAAAAAACAATTGCAAAACAAAATAATTTTGAAAAAATATTTTTTCAGAGAAGCCCAAGTTGCTGAAAAGTAACGTTGAGCCCCGATGGATCTGATGGCAAAGTGTGGTCCAAAATTTTAAATTTATATAAAATAATTAATGAGACACTTTCGGAAAATATAAATGTATCTTATAATGAGATAAACTACCACAAAGGCAAACAGCCCCCCTCAAAAAAGGCTGTTGCCAATGAAAACAAACAGTGTAAACACACTAGAAAACATGACTCCAGGCACTGAAAAAACTGGCCCGGAATCAGTCATCAATTACACTCTATCTGATGCAAAACAGAGACTCCCAGGGGAGAATCTGTAGAACATCAGATGGAAGATGCAGAACACAAACGTTATACACCCATGGGTGAAAACGTAACTATGGGGAAAATAACAGAAAACATTCTGTAACCAAGCAACTCTCCCAGGAAATTTTAGAAATGAAACTTCTCAAAAATATGCCAAAAGCATGGGAGAATTGCCAGGGGGGACTTTAGAAGGCTAGGGGAGAGGAAACACTGAATAAGCAGTGCAACAATTAGCAAGAATGACAACAAGAGGCCCATGCCTCGAAAATAGGCAACTTAACATAATTTCATCAAAAAATTTTAAGTACAGCCCTGATTATTTTTTGCCACTTCTTTTTCCTCTCCTCCTTCTATCCTCCTTAGAATCACATTTTCTCCAAAAATTACGTGTCTGGCATCCTTTAAACTGAGATTTACAAGCACAAAGATCAGTGAGATGTTGACTGATGAAGGGCCAAACAGAGAATGATAATTGGCGCCAATTTCGGGACGACTGCGTCACTGCGCATGCGCAGTAGAGGCGTACTATGGAGGTCCTTTAGGACATGATTTCTTTTTGTTTTGGATGCAAATTTTGGGGATTGGGGGGCAAAATTTGTGTTTGGCCCTGGTTTTGTTGGAGTTAGCACCAGCTAAGTCTGGGTCATTGGTACAGTATAAAAATATAGGCAACTTAACATAATTTCATCAAAAAATTTTAAGTACAGCCCTGATTATTTTTTGCCACTTCTTTTTCCTCTCCTCCTTCTATCCTCCTTAGAATCACATTTTCTCCAAAAATTACGTGTCTGGCATCCTTTAAACTGAGATTTACAAGCACAAAGATCAGTGAGATGTTGACTGATGAAGGGCCAAACAGAGAATGATAATTGGCGCCAATTTCGGGACGACTGCGTCACTGCGCATGCGCAGTAGAGGCGCAGTATGGAGGTCCTTTAGGACATGATTTCTTTTTGTTTTGGATGCAAATTTTGGGGATTGGGGGGCAAAATTTGTGTTTGGCCCTGGTTTTGTTGGAGTTAGCACCAGCTAAGTCTGGGTCATTGGTACAGTATAAAAATATAATGCAACATGAAGCATTGCATATGCCCCCTCCTGCAATGTCAACATGGGTTAGTTTTTCTAAGTCTAACAAGACTAATAGTGACCGCACGGCCACAGATGCCCCGAACTAAGACCTTGATCTGTGACTTTGACCTCCATTGAACAAAGAAAACTTTTTTGTGACACATTGTCTCCCCACAAGCAACATGTATGTCAAGTTTCAACAAAATTCAACAAAGCATCTCACAGTTATGGAGCGGACATGAAAATCTTCCTGATGCACAGACAGATGGACAGACAGACATATGGACAGACAGAAGGATGGTAATGACAAACACTGTATGCCCCCCCCCCCCCCCCCTCCCCAATTTTTTTTTTTTTTTTTTTTTTTTGGGGGGGGGGGGGGGGGGGGAGCATAACTGTGATAACTGTGGTTAGTATGCATGGACTTAACCCGCAATATGCAGATATCCTTTCCCCCAGAATGGTCTATCAACACACCACAGGACATCAAAATCCAACAATCGATGCCGGAGTTATAATGCAAAATGTTTGTATGATAAGTTTCATAAGTGTAATAAGGGCTATAACTCTGGTCTGTATGCATGGAAAAAAAACCACAATATGTGGATGTCTTCTTCCCATGTTAGTCTCTAACCATATCAAAGGATATCAAAATCTGCACACAATGACTGAGATATAATGCAAAATGGTCAAACAGGGAGTTTTCTAAGTGTAACATGGGCCATAACTCTGGTAGGAATGTATGGACGAAACCCGCAATATGGAGATATTGTGTCCCTTATGCTGGTCTATCATCATACCAAAGGACATCAAAATTTAACAACCGATGCCACAGTTATAATGCAAAACGTTCATTTTACTATTTTTCTAAGTTCTACAATGGCCATAACTCTGAAAAGAATACATGGACAAAACCCAAAATTTATGGATGTCCTTCCCCCCATGCTGGTCTATCAGCATACCAAAGGCCATTAAAATCTGACAGCCAATGCCTGAGTTATAATACAAAATGTTTGTATGGACATATGGACAGACAAACATACAGATGTATGGATGGGGGACCTTGACTATATACATACGGACATACAGACATACAGATGTATGGATGGGGACCTCGACTATATACCCACTGAACCTCCTAAGGTGGTTGGAGGGCATAATATTCAAAGGAAGAAAATTACTTTTAAAAAAAACTTAAATCCCATTTTCTTTTGTCCTGTAGCATTGTTTCTAGTCCCTCAATAAAAGTTAATTACTTTGTTCTAAAGTTATCACTCTAGAAAATACAAAATGAAACAAGCCAAGACCAATACCGGGTCTGGACCTGCGTCGCTGCATGCAATTGAATCGGCAAACAGGAAGTGGCTGCACGGTAGATCTGAAAATTGCATACACAATACAACTGATCATTATCAGGCTCCAGATGGAATATAAAATCAATCCCTTGCATAGAAACTGAGAAAAGTTTGACGAAAAATTTCAATGTTCAGTGGGTACAGTAAAATTTCAAAGTATCGGCAAACAGGAAGTGGCTGCACGGCAGATCTGAAAATTGCTTTCACGATACAACTCATCATTATGAAGCAGCAGACCAAATATAAAATCATTCCCTTTCATAGAAGCCAAGAAAACCTTGACAGAAAAAATGTTTTGGACGGACGGACTGACAGACGGAGACGAGCAGTTACTAGACCTGCTCTGCCACTGGCGACGCAGGTAAAAAGTGTACAGAATGGATGTGTAAAGAGCAAGACAGATTTTGTGAAAGGTTATGTAAGGCAGCAGAAAGGCAAGGTGCATGTTCAATTGACGAAACAATATCAAAAACAAATATTTAATTATTAGTTTATAATTTACCTTGATGTAGCAAGTAATACTTCAGGTGGCACTTGTTGCAAAAATGGTATAATTGGTCTGAAAATACAACAGATCATTAAGAGCAATTTTCTTTCATATACAAAGATGTTGATCATTAAGTAGAAATTTCATATTTTTTTAAAACAATCACAATTAATAATAAATTCCCTCGCAAGTTCTATGACACCATCAAATTCCAACATAATTAATGATGCCTCTAATTTCTATCAGAAAATTGTGGTCTTGATCCATTATATAAAGAGAAGCATTTCTGAAAAATTATAAATTTAAAGTAATTTGCATATTTTTTATACTTACCAATGGCCCAGACTAGCTGGTGCAAACTCAGAGTTATCAAGGGCCAAACACAAATTTTGAACCCCAACCAATCCCCAAAATTTGCTTGCAAAACCGAAAATTAAAAGTCCATAACATACAATAATGAGTCTGCCTAATAATTCATTTATTATGCGCATGAGCATTGAAATCCCGCATGTAATCATCTGAATACCAGTTAACTGACTAGACAGCCTCCCAGGACCCAAAGACTAGCAATTTATTGATGATGAATTATGTGCTCGTATATGACATATAGACGAACAACCACAGGAAACCAACCAACTAAAAAGTGGATGTGCCCATGAGGTCGCCATAGAACATGACCCAGCCACCAATCGAGAAGTCATGAAATGCATGTATGTACTTAAAATCATACGAGGCTTACGGGAAGAAAACTACGTCTTGCCCGGTAATCGCCTCAAAACACATTGGTGGTGGGGGTGGGGGAATTCAAAGTCATATCGAACCGCCCTCACCCGCATTACTTGAATCGTTCTTGTGTTAGTCATCAAATAATATAGGAACCGCAAGGCTCCCTCACGTCTAGCCGACTCCATAATGCCACTAAGGGCAGAGAATGACGAGAAGAACAAATACTTCCCCTGATAAAGAAGGTCCTCTCATGGAGGAAGCTTCTGGGGAACGTCCCATAAGACACCTGAGAAGATTGATCCAAGGTTTCTGTGACAACAGAGGTGCTACTAGCAGGATTTCGCAACGAGACTGTTTGATCTTAACAGAATCTGCTGAATCAATGGAGTTAACAGAATCTGCTGAATCAACGGAGCTGGAGGATACGCATATCCTATCATTCCTTCCCATGAGACCGACAGAGTATCTACTGCATACGCTCAATGATCTGGGCATGGCGACACGAACGTCGGAAACTGATTGTTTCGGTGTGTTGCAAACAGATCTATCATGGGACGACCCCACTGGTAGCAAACCTGCCTGAATATTCGCTTATTGAGAGTCCACTCCGATGGCAACAGGCAACCTTTCCGAGAGAGCGAGTCTGCTAGTACATTCAGACGACCCGGTATATGACGGACAGAAAGATGATACATGCCGTATAGGAGAATCCTCTCTGTTAATTCACATAATGGAATTGAATGAGTGCCGCCTTGTTTCCTGATGTAAGTTACTACTGTCGAATTGTCCGACAAAATGTAAACCTGGACGTTCGCTATAATGTGAATCCAATGTTGAAGAGCTAGCCATATTGACATCATTTCTTTGATGTTTATGTGTTCTCTAGGAACCGAGGGTCACAAAGACCCTGACACTTCAAGTCAGCGGGACCTAGGGCTGCGCCTCAATCCGTCTGACTCGCATCCGTCATAATCGTGAAAGCCAGAACCGGCAGTTGCAGCGGAACTCCCTGAGTTAACCACTGAAGATCAGCCCAAATCTGGATCCTTTGTTTTACTAGGTCCATTAAAACAATACTGGTTTCGAGTGAATGTGTCTTCACACTTCAGTTCTGAGTAAAGCCTATCTGGAGGAGACGCATGCGAAGACGGCCCATCGGAATAAGATCCGCTCCGCACAACCCCATCAGTCGCATGAATTCCCTCGCTGTTAATGCATCCGAGTGTAGATGAAAGCGAGCAAAACAACTGACTAATTTCGATCTGGGTAGGGGCAGACGAACCAGATTGTAGTGAGTCTCAAAGCTCATCCCCATAAGAGTGAACGACTTGGACGGAGCTAAATCCAACTATTTCTTGTTTACGATGAAACAGAGACGTCGGAGTAATAGAAGCAGACTCTGAACATCAATCTGAAGAATAATTCTGTTGCCATATCTCTGCAGAATGTCGTCCAATTAAGACTATGGTACCGCAGACGAATGAGCTCGGAAGTATGACATTACTGAGTTCATTATTCGAGTGAATGCCCAGGGGGCCAGGTTCAGACCAAAGCACATTGCTCTGACCTGATAAACCTTCCCTTGTACGGCGAACCGAAGGTACTTTCTGAATGCCAGATGTACCAGGACATGAAAGTACGCATCCTATAGATGTATGCTTGCCGCATAGTCGTTCACTTGAATGCTCACTCTTACTGACTGAATGGTCTCCATATAGAATTTTGGAGCCATGATAAGCTTGTTTATCCAGCTCAAGTCTATTACCAGTCGAAAGGAGCCATCTGGCTTCGGTACGAGAAACAGGTGACTGTAAAAACCCGGAGAATCTTAATTCTCGACGACCTCTATTGCTTCCTAATAAGAGAGCCTGTACCTCTGCTAGGAGAGACGGAAGATTTGTCCAACGCGGACATCTTGTTAGTAGGGGTTCTGCTCGGAATGATAGTCATAGGCCATCCGAGACAACACTTCTCACGTTTAGATCTGGAACGTCCTCCTTAGTCTTGTCTGCTGAAGTGGGTTGTTGAGACACCGACTTCAATATCACAGCACTTGACGCTTTCTTAGTAGCCTGTTCATAGACTAACGAAACCTTCGTCATCAAAAATAGTATGTCCAGAGACCAGAGACCAGAGTGACCCAGAGAGAGCTTTTCACCTTGTCATCCATAAGTGATGATGATGCAAGGGCAGCATCACGTCTGATTAACTCCAGATTTGCCACTGTCAGGGCGGAGTTATACGTGGTATACAAATTGCCCTGGAAAAAACTCTAATAGAAGTACAAACGTCCTCAAATTCCTTCCCGTTGAAACATTGTGCCATAGCTCTGATAAGGTGATCTGTGTAAGACATTGCTTTCAAATTCGCTCTACTTGATGAAATTGCCATTTTAATTGTGTCTGAGCGAATAGTGAATGATGCAGGCAAGGATACATCTAGATCCCCAGCCTGCTCATCCAAATGCAGAAGAGCTCTCTGAACATCTTCTCCAACCGTTTTAAATGAACAGGGTCCAAGAAACAGTATGTCTATGGAAGATGTAGTTAAGAAACTGCCTTTTCTCCTCGCACTCGAGAGGTGAATACAGCGTCGTCTACATGGCCGAAGGCCTGTGACACCTGCCTAGACTGAACCGGAAAAGAAAGAACTTCTTCCTTTGTCCGTATAAAGTCTGCGTCCAACGATGCCAGCGGTTTCTCTCTTGTTGTCGCAGTATTTTGATTCGTCGGAACAAATTCAGGGTAGTATTGATGGATGAAATCCATTGCAACCATGTGCTGTTCTGAAAGGGAAGGGTAATCCTCTTCCTTATCCCTTTTACCATCCGAGAGAATCAGTTGCGAATCTCGGTCGATTGCATCTGCGTGAACAGACGACTGGACCAACCCGGCACTGTCCGACAGCTCAGGTTCTGAGTCTGAGGGAGGCTGCACCTGTACTTGCTGGGATGCTGCGATCAGCTGCGCAATCTGCGACAGCAAGTCCATCATCGAGGCCTGAGGAGCAGCAGTCTTCCATTTCTTAGCCACTTGTTGCTCCTGGAACGGTGTGTCGGAGATGGATCTCTTCTCTGGACGTCCCGATGATCGAGGCCTTGTCTCCCTAGCTACCGGATGGTCCGACTTCACGGGCAAAGAGTGGTTCTTTCTTCATGCAGCAGACTGGATATCCGAAGTTGGGTAGCTAGGATGCGGTCGTGTGTGCTTTAATAACGTAGCGGAGGAAGCCGTGACTAAAGCCGACCCCAGCTGCAGACCAGACGGAGCATCCCGAGTGACGGGCGGACGTATGCTCCATCTCGTGCAAGGAGGAAGCCATGACTGAAGCCGACCCTGGCTACAGACTAAACAGAGCGTCCCGGGTGAAGGGCGGACATATGCTCTGGCTTGTGCAAGTTTCTCATAACAGGTTAGAGAGGAGGGGCCTCTCCCACTCGTGGTCTATTAGACCTCTCCGATTACAAAAACTTGCTGACTTCCTCCCTATTTCCTCCCTATTTCCATTGTGCTGGGTGAGCTATTTATATTTAAGAGCTCAATCTACCCACATCTACACTTCCTTCGGCTGCAACGGACTTACTCGGCGTCATGGCACCCACGGATGGAGTAACTGTTTCACCGGTCCAGCTAGCTGCCTGCAAGAGATTAAAACCCTTAACAAAAGGCCCTAACTCTTGCAATCATGAGCACTGCAGCTAGCTCTATATGCTTAATGGAACGTGACGACAGTTGCACACTTGGATGGGTGTCAGAATGTCACCACCATGTTCATGTTCCTCTGAAATAGAAACTGACAAAATGAATTATAATGTTATGAAAGGCCTGGCCTCAGAACCTCATCGCTAACAACGTACCACAACACCTGACTCCAACATCAGTCATTCCAGTGAACACAAGAGTGAGAAGAGTCCGCAGGTGTGCATCGACTCCACAACAAAAAATATAATTAAGATACATGAATAATAGCAATCAAAATTAAATTCAAAATATTTTTTTATTGGAAAATTTTGGGGGGGGGGAAAAAACACCCAAGTTCCCAAAGGGAACATTAAGAGCCCAAAGGCATCCTGATAGAGCCTAAGTGTGGACAAAATCCAAATTTGTTTAGCTACACTATTATAGAATATAAATGAAAGTGTCAATGACACTGTAGTTCAACTTGTCAAGACATGTACATGTATAGTATGTGACACAGCAATGACAAACATCTAGGTAATGACCTGATAACAAAGGTACATATAAAGTATTGTAACGGTCTGTACATAAATACTGACCGTAGCCTGTAACAAATGTATAGGTAAAGTATTGTAAAGGTGGGTGACAGTCAGATGCTAAACTAGAAAAGAAATCTTTGAGTCCCAGACTGGGTCTGACTGAACCCCCAAATATTTGTTCTCATAGCACAGTGATAACAAAGGCACCCCAAAACACACTCATTCCTGTCCCAAGGTGAAAACAAAGGTACCCAAGAAGTTTCGTGAAGATCAGTTCATAAATACGAGCTGTATAGAAGTTGTGACAAAAAACTGATTGGACCTAATTTCGGTACGAAATGGCCACTGGCAGCCATCTTGAATTTTGGACCGCACTCAGAAACACTCGTTCTTGTCCCAAGGTGACAATAAAGGTACCCAAGAAGTTTTGTGAAGATCGGTTGATAAATACAGCCTCTAGCCCGAGCCGTATTGACATGTGCACTTACAGTGTATAAGTAGCACTAAATAAATAAAAATTCATCTAATTTGTATAATTTCTGCACGAGAAAAAACCCATACTATATGTGATGTATTCCATTTTACTAAACATTCATACAAAAATTTATTCAAATCAGAACTTTCATACAGAAGTTCTGTACAAAAGACTGATTGTACTAATTTTGGTACAAAATGGCTGCTGGTGGCCATCTTGAATTTCGGACCACACCCCAAAACACTCGTTCTCATCCCACGGTGATAACAAAGGTACCCAAGAAGTTTCGTAAAGATTGGTACATAAATACGGCCTCTAGCCTGCGCCGTATAGAAGTTGTGTACAAAAAATAGGCCGATGAAATCGTCAGATGTGTACCCATATGCGCAACTAGTAGAAAGCTGTATGACAGAGGGCCACCACAGATGCCGACATTATGTACACCATACAAGGTATGGGTACATATAGAAATGGATTGGAGGCGTGCCTAATTTGATGGATAAAGGGTTAATATCTTTGGAGCAAATTATCAGATTTACATAAAAAACTATACAGCACAGCACATCAGTAACCTGAATAAATATATAAAGTAACATGACAATTGGATTGAGATTTTTTGAGTTATCTCATGCCAAAGGGATTGGAGGAATTTTCAATTTGAAGGATAAAGAGGGTTAATATCTCCGGATCAAATTATCAGATTTACACCAAAAACTATACAGCTCAGCACATCAGTAACCTGAACACAATTATAAAGTAACTTGACAATCCAAGCAATCAAGTTATCAAATGCCAAAGGGATTGGAGGAATTTTCAATTTGAAGGACAAAGGGTTAATATCTCAGGATCAAAATAACAGATTTACACCAAAAACTATACAGCTCAGCACATCAGTAACCTGAACACAAATATAAAGTAACTTGATAATCCAAGCAATATTTTTCAAGTTATCAAATGCCAAAGGGATTGGAGGAATTTTCAATTTGAAGGACAAAGGGTTAATATCTCAGGATCAAACTATCAGATTTACACCAAAAACTATACAGCTTGGCACATCAGTAACCTGAACACAAATATAAAGTAACTTGACAATCCAAGTAATATTTTTCAAGTTATCGAATGCCAAAGGGATTGGAGAAATTTTCAATTTGAAGGATAAAGGGTTAATATCTCGGGATCAAATCATCAGATTTACACCAAAAACTATACAGCTCGGCACATCAGTAACCTGAACACAAATATAAAGTAACTAGACAATCCAAGCAATATTTTTCAAGTTATCGAATGCCAAAGGGATTGGAGGAATTTTCAATTTGAAGGATAAAGGGTTAATATCTCAGGATCAAATTATCCGATTTACACCAAAAACTATACAACTCGGCACATCAGTAACCTGAACACAAATATAAAGTAACTTGACAATCCAAGTAATATTTTTCAAGTTATCGAATACCAAAGGGATTGGAGGAATTTTCAATTTAAAGGATAAAGGGTTAATATCTCAGGATTAAATTATCAGATTTACACCAAAAACTATACAGCTCATCACATCAGTAACCTGAACAAAAATATAAAGTAACTTGACAATCCAAGCAATATTTTTCAAGTTATCGAATGCCAAAGGGATTGGAAAAATTTTCAATTTGAAGGATAAAGGGTTAATATCTCAGGATCAAACAGATTTACACCAAAAACTATACAGCTCGGCACATCAGTAACCTGAACACAAATATAAAGTAACTTGACAATCCAAGCAATATTTTTCAATTTATCGAATGCCAAAGGGATTGGAGGAATTTTCAATTTGAAGGATAAAGGGTTAATATATCGGGATCAAATCATCAGATTTACACCAAAAACTATACAGCTTGGCAAATCAGTAACCTGAACACAAATATAAAGTACCTAGACAATCCAAGCAATATTTTTCAAGTTATCGAATGCCAAAGGGATTGGAGGAATTTTCAATTTGAAGGATAAAGGGTTAATATCTCAGGATCAAATTATCCGATTTACACCAAAAACTATACAGCTCGGCACATCAGTAACCTGAACACAAATATAAAGTAACTTGACAATCAAGCAATATTTTTCAAGTTATCGAATGCCAAAGAAATGGATACAGATGCCAGACGGACAGACGGATGGACGGACAGACGGACAGACAAAGGCTGGACGAACGACGGATGGTCACCCCGGATGCCAGCATTATGTGTACCATACATAGTACTGGTACACATAAAAACTGATTAGACCTAATTTCGGTACAAAATGGTCACTGGCAGCCATCTTGAATTTTGGACCGCACTCAGAAACACTCGTTCTCGTCCCAAGGTGATAACAGAGGTACCCAAGAAGTTTCGTGAAGATCGGTTGATAAATACAGCCTCTAGCCCGAGCCATATTGACATGTGTACTTACTGTGTGTAAGTTGCACTGAAAAAATCAAAGTTCATCTAATTTGCATAATTTCTGCACGAGAAAAAAACCTGTATTATATGTGATGTATCCCATGGTACTAAACATTCACACAAAAATTTTTTCAAATCAGCGCTTTCATATGGAAGTTCTGTGCAAAAATCTGATTGCACCTAATTTTGTACAAAATGGCTGCCATCGGCCATCTTGAATTTCGGACCGCACCCAAAAACACATGTTCTCGTCCCACGGTGATACCAAAGGTACCCAAGAAGTTTTATAAAGATCGGTTCATAAATGCGGCCTCTAGCTCGAGCCGTATTGGCATTTGCACTTACAGTGCTGAAAGTAACACTAAATACATCAAAGTTAGTCTAATTTGCATAATTTACGTACGAGAAAAAAACCTGTATTATATGTGATGTATCCCATGGTACTAAACATTCATCCAAAAAATTATTAAAATCAGCGCTTTCATATGGAAGTTCTGCGCAAAAATCTGATTTCATCTAAGTCTGTACAAAATGGCCGTCAGCGGCCAACTTGCATTTTCGATTGGACCCAAAAACACTCGTTCTAGTCCCACGGTCATAACAAAGGTACCCAAGAAGTTTTGTAAAGATCAGTTCATAAATACGGCCTCTAGCCCGAGCGGTATCCAATTGTTGACGTACGGACAGACGGCTGATGGGCCATGGCAAAAGCTCAAATTTGGCTTTGCCAAAGTTGAGCTAAAAACTACCTATATATGAGGATGTTGTCAATGTAAACAACGTCAATGAAAACAAGACATCAGGCACACAAAAAGGCCCAAAGTCAGAAACCAATTTAAATGCTACCAGATGCAAAGCTAGATCTTCATACGAAGAAAAAACAATAAATCAGATAGAAGATGCAAGACTAAATGACCTAACACTCCTAGGGTGAGTAACCAAGGGGAAAAAACAGAATAATATTCTGTTATACATGTTAAACTCCCAAGAAATTTAATAAAAAATTTCAATAAAAAATAGCCAAAAAGCTTAAGAGTTTAACAGGAAGGGTCCATGGAAGGATAGGGAAGGAATACTTAACAAACAGTGGAATAATCATGAGCAAAAATGATGACGTCAAGTGTATGTCCCGAAATTGGGAAACATAAAATAATTTTATAATTATTATAAAGTTATAGCCCTAAACGTCTAAAACCACCGTTGAACACTTCCATCATCCAATAACAGCCTTGGATCCACCAATTCTTGCATTGATTTGTGTCTGGCATCCTCAACAAAAGAAATTTTAAAGCACAGATGTCAGTTCATTGTTGCTGACTTTAGGGCCAAACAAAGAATGATGTTTGCGCCAATTCCGGTCACTTCCTGATGGCTGCATATGTGCAGAGAGTAAATGTATGGAGGACCAGATACGCAAACCAATTTTGGGGATTGGGGAGGTTCAAATTTTCTGTTTGGCCCTTGATAACTTGAGTTTGCACCAGCTAGTCTGGGCCATTGGGTTATAGTATAAAAATATTGCACAATCTGAATTACTCTGAAACTGGAAATAATTTCTAGCATAAATGGACCATCATGAAAGTTAAATAAAAAACCCTAAAAATTTCAGACTAAATCCTTGTTGGGGGAATGGCTGCTTCAACCTTTCTATATCTACATTACTGTCATATAGCAAAGGAATGAAACAGAGACCCAGAATCAATGTTTATTTATACTTGTGTTGACAATCAGTCAACTTTTGACGAAATGATGGTGGAAAGATGACTATTTTCTTATTCCCCAGCCTTTCCTTCAATAACAGCTAGCTCAGTTTTATTAACAGTGGTTTTGAACAAATTAAATTAATTGTTTGATTTTTTCCAAGTGTTGTGATCTCGATTTCACTGTTTTTCCTAAACATTTGATCAAACGAAGGTTTGGCTAATGGATAACAAGCACATCTTATTGATAATTATTTTGAGTTATTGGAAGACAAAACTCAAAAATAGCTCAAAATTGCAATTCTAATGGCAAAAAGCACATGCCATATGAGATGGCAAAATCACCCACCTGCAAAGGGAGAAGTGGATCAAAATGTTCATGAAAAAAACAAGATTATCTCACAATGTAAGCCTGTAGCAAGCTTTGTGAAAATCTATTTGCATTTTTGCAAGTTAACACATTCACAAAGTGATTATGAGACAAACACCAAGCTTTCAACAAAAAGGGGCAGAACTCTTACAAAAGCAGACAAAATTTGGTGAATATCGAACTTCACAGAGAACTTCTCCAAATGTGTATGCCAATAGTAACTTTCGTGAAAACCTTATTACAGTTCGCAACTGCCGATCGGTCTTGATTATTACAATGATGGTTCAAAAGTTCAGAACATCAAAGCTTTGAATGTACCTAAAAGAGGATGGTTTTCATTGTTTACTTTAGGTAGCCCAACTGACCTGAACATCATTTTTAACAACTTCAAAGAGAGGGAGAAGGGGGTCATCTAGATATGATTAATCGATTATTCACAACGATTAATCGATTCCTAAATTAAAAAAGCGTGACAGCCCTACTCCTATTGAGGTTTGCTCAGGTGAGCTAACAACCTGGGTAAAAAATAATTTAATGAAATGAACTTATCCATACCTCTTAAAATAAAGGTGCCTATTTTTACCAGACACCTCTGCATCTCCATACTGCTGTGGAGGAACTTGGACAGAGGGATCATAGTTGAACCTGAAAAACAAACAACATATTATTATACTAAGTGCTCTACCATAATTTATGGTTCATACAGGTTTAAGTATTTTTCAAGGGCAATGTGATTTATTTCCATTAACCCTTTACCAACGTAGAGAATATCAAAATTTATTATTTTAATTACTATTTTTTAAAATTTAAAAAAAAATTTCAACAAAATCATATCATGTGAACCCTCACTGGAATGAGCTTGATGAGCTCGTTCCAATGAGGGATCACATGATATGATTTTGTTGAAATATTTTGAAAAATTTCTTTTTTTTCAACTGCTCAATTTGCAAATTTCGTGGGCGGATGTGGGTGATTCATTAGGTAAAGGGTTAACTAAGTACTCTTCCATTCCATTATATAATATCTATGAAACCTCTAACTGTTCTCTGCACATTTCATGAATGGGTGTCAGATACTTCAACATCTGAAAAATTTGTCTGCTATGCTGCTAAGCCACATAATTATTTGTGTCCATGCAGGGTTGAAAACATACTTTCCCATTGGCATTTTCATTGTTTTTTTATAAAATCAGTTCAAAATGTTGCACTGTACATAAAGCTTGATTTTGAGTAGTACTAGGTCAATAATCAGTATCAGCTAATGGTATTAGTCAATAACTCTATTATCGGCAAGATATAAGTATCAGGTTATCAAAACCATTTGGCTGATATTACCAATAAATTTATTTTGTATCAACCACTCAAAAACCACACAATTATTGTATTTAAGAATGATTATTCAATCCTGCATAAAATACATTTTCAGGTCTTAAATGATGAATAAAATTAATATTGTGCGGGACTACCCCTACATTCGTTTGAAAATCGGTTCATATAAGAAAGAAAAATCTTCAAATCTGTCCAATATTTTATTTATTATACTTATGTAAAATCCCCCATTGATGGTGAACATTACATTAGAAGTTAAAAAGATTACTGGCCTTCCCACTGATGTAATTCAGACATAAATAGAACCAACCAAATGCTTAACCCCTAGCACTCTGATAGCGCAACAGAATTTTCACCAATTTCTCTGTTTATCTCTTGTTTAACTATGAGTTTAACCAATTATATCTTGTTTGACAGAGCTCCATGAGCTCTGTCAAACAAGATATAGATAGTTAAACATCAAACTGCATTATGGGAAATATTTGCTACTGAAAAGTTTGCCCTTTTGACATCAGTGTGCAGAGGGTTAAGTAGATAAAAGTACAGGGAATTCTGTGCTAAATTTATGTTACTAAGCATTGCAGTGGTTCTATTTGTTAAGAACCAAGACTGACACTGTGCACAAAGTTTTACATTACCAACTTAGCAAGTGTAAATCAACATTCGTAACAGAAAAATCATCAATTCTTTCAATAAATATAAATGCATCAAACCTTTTACCCATAAATATCAAGCTGTTTGACACCATGGGCTGAAAAAGTTTCTGATGAAATTCAACTAAAGGTTTATGGTGACAAGTCGTACTGAGTACTGTTGAAATAGATCTGTTCACTGTTTGTGTCATGTGTATGTTGTTTTGTCTTTTTATGATGGGATTCTCTTAAATAAAGACTTAGTATTTGACTAACCTATCTGCAGCATATTATAATACATTTGAATACTTGGAGAATACATTCACAGACTGATACAATCACCAAGGTATTTTCATAAATGTCTCTTTTTATAAATGTCTCTGTTTGTTTTCCATACAGATGCATTAGAATACAAAAGATTTATTGGTAATGGTTGATATTCCAATGCAAAGTTACTGTGATCAGATATTGCCAATAATATGAATATCTGCCAAGCTCTAAATTTTCAGTATCGTTCTGCCATTTTCCTTGTTGATTGTTTATTTTCAGGTTGCCAATGTAATTAAGACCCATCATTTTGACAACTTCAAGTTGTATTCATGGCAATGTTCAAGCACTTTTCAAGGTTTAAAATGGATTCAAGCATTCTCTAGAGAGAAATGGCTAATTCCAAGTACTTTTCATTTTTGTGTAAACCATACATATCCAGTCAGCATTATTCACAAAAATCACTATTCAAATGTCATTATATTATTTGTCTCTAAAACAGATCTACATTAAAACTAAGGAAAGAAGACTGTTTTTAACATTATAGATGGCAATATATCAAAACCGAAAAACCGAACTGAACCAATCATTGAATACTGAAACAATCTGTTTTTCCAAATTTTCCTACATTTGCTGTTTGTAAGGTCTTGTTGAGGCTTGATAACAGATAAAGTGTTTATTTTCATGAGATAAGTGACTGTTTTTCTTTTTTCAAGTTTTGTTAACCCTTAAGAGGCCATGCAATTGTCCTGATTTCCCACTAGACAACAATCTGTACATGTCCAGTTGCTCAGCAGTGATTTCTAGGCAAGTCTTGGCTGCCTGTTAACTTGACTAGAAATCACTGCCCAGGTGATTTGTCTATAATCAACAGGATCTCCCAATGATGGCACGTTAACCCTTTACCCAACATAACGTCCAAAACTGGCCAGCACTATTCACAAAAATTACCATTCAGTTTCATTATTTTTCCATTTTTTTTGTCTCAAAAACACAGCTTATGACTCCTCATTAGAATGAGGTCATTGAGCTCATTACAATGAGGAGTCATAAACTATGTTTTTTAACACAAAAAAATGCAAAAAATTAGTTATTCAAGAATTTTGTTTGCATGTGCCATCTACCTTTCATGTTGAAGGGTTAAGGGCACATGCTTTGAGACTGCAAAAGCCTAAAATGCATTTTAAAGGTTAAGGCATGTTTGGAACAAGTAACAAAATTACTGTAGAAATGATTTGTGTTGGCAAACGAATCCCACTGATGAGCTCATTGGCAGTAGCATTTGTATTGCTGTGGTAGAATGATACAAGAACAATATATTCTGTATTTTCCTGGTGTGAATTTCTCTTTGGCACAGTCAGCAAATCTCAGTCAAGTCATATACCAAATACCAAACCATTTTATCCTGACAAAAATACAGAAACTGATACAGAACTCAAAATTCCAATATCACCCAACTATAACTGACGTAGTTTCATTCTTCCTTTACTTACTTATTGGTGTTTTAATGCCACTTTCAGAATCTTTGACTACATGTCGATACTATGTTGTCCACTTTAGAGGACTTTGACCCTTGGCATTGGTTCTGGGTCCTATTTTACCTGTGAAGTAGCATCTGTTTACTGCAGTAAACAAGGTGTCACTCTTCAAAAAGCTAAAGAAAGCCAATGACAATTGTTTGGTTTGGAGATCTGGGTTTAATTTTTGGCCTCAATACAGTTTTGTAAAAAAAATCAGTTTCTGCCTTGTTTCAGTTTCTATCAATTAACAATCATTTCAAAACAATCTATTATACAACAGCGTAAATTCAAAACAATATTGAAATAATTGTAAAATATCCTATGATATTGGTAACAAATGTGAAGAATTTTTTTCTTACCTTCAAAATACCAGATAGAGACAGTGATTCTTGGCGAGCTCTCCATGAGCTTTACAAGAATCAAAGTCAAGAGTGCAGTATTTCTGAGGAAAAAGAAATACGAGGAACACTTCTTCACAGTTATACTACCAAAAATATGGTTTTGGTCCTTTGACAATCCCCCACTGAAATGAAACCCCCTTATTGAATGTTTTTACTGGCTTGCAGTGTCTTCATTGGTATGAAATCATGAGGCTTTAAAATTTGACCTTTTTGTGATTGATGTATTTTTATTTGCATGTGTTTGCAACAAAGCATTGTTAAAATACAGTATCTGTACTAGAATTGTTTTGTAAAAATTCATGTAGTTTTCTATGTTCCGCCTAAAATAACTCAAATATTACGTGGACGATATTAATTTTTCAAAAAAGGCGCATAAATGTAACTGAACACAACAGTATTTGATATTTCTTTACTTACTGGTATGAGTGCTAGTTTTTTTTATTTGTTGCCAAAATGTTTTCAAATGTTTTTGCCTTGTTACAATTTATTTATTTATTGGTGTTTAAGGTCACATACTTATGTACAATGGTTAATCGTGACCAAGACAGTTTTACAGGTGGAGGAAGCCGGAGTACCCGGAGAGAACCACCGAGCAATGACGAGCAGCTGTCAGCTCCCCAACATCATAACTCTGAACTCTGCACCGCAACACAGGCAGGGTTAGATTGGTTGAAGATATGCGCACCTTCAACGTGCAGTACGCCTTAGTACACAGCGTCATCGTGTCCCCGTATAGGCAATCGGGGTTACGTGCCTTGCCCAAGGACACAACGTGGGAGCGTGAATCAGTTGCTGAAATACCCATCCAACTACTAACCGTGCTCAACGATGCTTAACTTCGGTAATCTGACAAGAACCAGTTACCACGACGCCACCACGGCCCATTACAATTTATGGGAGAGTGCCTATAGGCACTCGCCCATAAATTGTAACAAGACAAATCCATGCAGAAGAAATAAATTCACTAAAAGATAATGTGAACTACATCCACCATGTAAGAAACCTTTAAGCTGTGGTACCTGTACTTAACTGGTAGAGTGCTGAATTATTTTGGGTCATTAAAATTTGTTCACATACCTCTGCCTTGTTACAATTTATGGGAGAGTGCCAAGAGGCACTCCCCCATAAATTGTAACAAGGCAAATCCTAACAGACTAAATAATTTCACTTCAAAGGTGATATGAACAACATCCACAAAATATGAAGCCTTTGAGTTGTGGTACCGACACTTCAGAGTAAAGCCCAAATATGGGCTTCCAACACTCTATCGGTTAAGAATAGAGCCCAAAGATGGGCCTCCAGCTCTCAACCAGCTAACAAACAAAAAAAATAAAAATAATAAAAGGCTGCTCGGCCACACGACCCCCCTCCCAAAAAAATAAATGAATTTTTCGAAGTAAAAAAAGGGACATAACTCTGGCAAAAATGTCGGACCAAACCCCGATTTGAACTTGATCTGTATTTTATGATGATACACCTACATACCAAATTTCATTTGATTTGGTCAACTATAACTAAAGTTATCATTGGGAAACCAAAGTGGGAAGGATGGATGGACAGATGGACAAATTTTGGGGAGACAAAAACCTGCCTCCCTCATTGATTTGAAAAAGTAACTGCTCAAGAACCAAATGTATTTTTTTATTTGGCCTTATATTTCTTTACCGCATGATCAGCCCCTTTTACCAACCAATAACCCTTTACTCAACATAACAGCCAAAACTGGCAAATGCTATTTCCCAAAATTACCATTCAATTTTCATTATATTTTCAATTTTTGTTTTAAAAAACATATGTTATGACACCCTCATTGGAACAAGCTCAAAGAGCTTGTTCCAATGAGGAGGTCATAAGCTATATTTTTGACACAAAAAAATTAAACGAGTTAGTTATTCAAGAATTTTGTTTGCAAGTGTTGTCTTCCTTTCGTGTTAGGTAAAGGATTAAACTCATACAATAAAAGTGGAAATGCACAATCATTCAATAACATTCTAGAAGAAGCCTAAGGTGTATACAGCTGTATTCTTGCATGAAACTTAAATTCCTGACCTCTGGTTGTCTCCTTATATTTCACACAGCACCTATCAATAAAGTCTGGCTTTTCAGTTTTGAACATTATTTAAATAAAATTCTTGTTACTAAATGCTTCAAATTATGTCTGTCCCACTTGGGACTATTTTAGACTGGATGCCCTGCTAAACAAAGCAATGCTTTCAACAAGACCCTGTTAGAAGAGATGTTTGTTTCTTGATCAATTTAGGCATCTTTTATTGGATTTTGGATCAAGTGATGAATAAAGCTTTCAACTCATCCTCACAGGGCTTAAATTTCCTGCCAATCAATTCCTGCAAATGATTCTCATTAGGAGAACCATGAAATCAACTTTGATTCTCATAAAATATTCATTTGATTCTTGTCACAGATTTTAAAAGTGTCTGCAATGTTTTGTAGAATTTTACTTAATTTTAACTCCCTCATAATAAAGTAACACTTTGATTTAGAAGTGATGTCTAGCAAAGCCTTAGCTACCTATATTGACAGCTGAGGCTTCACTAGAAACCACTGCCATGGTACTGTACCTTCCACCAGCAAGACCATCAAAAACCTTTATGATGGAACAAGTGTTCCACTTGCACATGTACATGTGAGACATCAAAATTCGACCTAGGCCCTTAAGTGTTAAACTCCAGTAAATATATAAATATCAGATTTGTTTTTCACTATGGAATATGTATTTGTTGCACTCACAAGGGTATAATGGCACTCTCAAATTCTAAATTATTTAAGAACTAAAAATTGATTCTCACTGTCTCACAGCAGTAGTTGGTGTGAAACAAAACCGACTCTCATGAACTAGGACAAATTTTAAGGCATGTGCCAGTTTACAGTGAAATTTATTAAACCCACCTAGTGAATTTTCACTATGAATTTAGGACTCATTGGGAGACTTTCTATAAGTCTTGTATGTGTAGAATTTGAAATTCATTGTGAAGGTTTTTTGAAGTATTGCCCAAAAATTGAAATTGGCTCGAGTTAGTATTCATTAATTATTGGATGGAAATCAAATTCAAGATGGCTACCATGGAAGCCATAATGAATTGTCCACTGGTGGCCATCTTGGTTCAGTTGACTGTCCAAAATCGAAAGGAAGCTTCTTCTTGACAACAACAATGCATAATAACTAGAAGCACAGACCTTCATTTTAAAAAAATCCTGGCACGCTATACATCATGCACCCAAAATGACACCAAGGCACACAGTTTCTCTGGTGGAGTGCCGATTTGGGAAAATGCCTCTTGGGGCACAAAAATGAAAAGGGAGATGCAATTATGTAATTTACGAAATAATACACTGAAATAAAGTGCAAATTGGTTTAAATTTAATGATATAAAAATTACAATTTCTTACCACTAAATTTCTAACTTTTAAGCATAATATACATTGGAATATTTAGCGAGGTACATGTAAATGCAGTTCAAAATCCTGACAACACAAGCAAAAATCAAAGCACTCTCTGAACTCTGAAGTTTCATTTGGATCATTTTGGGGATCTAGAAACTGTTGCTTGATGAAAATTGCCAGGAATATAGCACACAGTGTTTATTCCAGCCAATGGGTCATCTAAAAATGTGGGTTTACCGGGAATTCCTCATTGACGTAATCAACTTTGTGACAGTCACTGTCACGTGATGCTAACACTTCAAAGTATGTACTTTCTTTCAGAAATTTAATGTCAATAAATTCCACATCACCATTAAATTTATCAGATTTAAAAATTGAAATGTGGCAAAAATTAACTTGGATTATCAACAATTTGCTCACAATAGCTTGATCCAAAGCGGAGATTAGGTAAGACAACGTCCATTTCATGAAATAACATGCGAGGGTAAAGTAAAAATTACTCCCTATTTTCGTGATATAAACAATGAAGACGAAGGATAATAGGTACCGAGAAACGTTACGTGTCCCTCGCAGAGCAATATTATCATTCAGTGGCATGATGCATACGGCTAAAAAAAATAGTCGATTATAAAAAATAATAGTAGACTATAGCACCTTACACCGGTTATTCGATTAATCAGATAGGCGAGACAGTCAAGTATTTACAGACACAATTTCTGAAACTCTGACATTGTTGATGTAAACTAAAAAAGTAAGTGCTTTTTTTTTTCCACATGTGCGATTGATCATTCGCTGCAAATTGTAATTGCGTGAGCGATGGCGCATGAGAGCGATCGCGCGCCATTAAAATGAAGGTCTGGAAGCACTGTCACAGTGTCGAAGCTGCGACGATTCGTGCAACGCCAATGATGTTTTAAAACTCGTTGGTGGCAAAAAAACTTGTTGGTGACAAGTCCATAAATGTGACAGAAATAATCCGAATGACATGCACTATTGAGAGGGTGTTGACATCATGAAGATACACTGGCATACCAAGTATGGGGTCATTCCATCAAGTATTTTAGGAGTTATGGTGTTTTTTAAACTCATTGGTGACAGACCGACAGACAGACTGACATTGCCACATACAGAGCTGCTCATCGAAGCTAAAAAAATTAAAATGATTTGAGTCAGCATTCATTAGTTATTGGACAGAAACCAAATTCAATATGGCCACCATGGTGGCCATATTGAATTGGCTAACTGCATGAAATTGGAAAGGAAGCTTTGTCTAGACACCAATAATGCATAAACAAAAACTGAAATTGATTCAAGTCAGTATTCATTAGTTATTCGACAGAAACCAAATTCAAGATGGCCATCATAATGAATTGGCCACTGGTGGCCATCTTGTATCAGCTAAATGGTCCAAAATCGAAAGGAAGCTTCCTCTAGACACCAACAATGCATAATTAAAAAATATAAATGATTCGAGTCAGCCTTCACTAGTTATTGGATGGAAACCAAATTCAATATGGCTGCCAGGGTGGCCATATTGAATTGACTGGCTGGACCAAAATCAAAAGGAAGCATTGTCTTGTCATCCATAAGTTACCCCTAAAATTATGACTTGATCAAATAAGCGGTTCTTTAGTTATTTCAGGGAAACCAAAAGTTAACGGATGGATGCTGGACAATGGATGCCGGACAGACGGACATGGTGAAAACATCATGCTTCCGAGAGAATCTCTTGGGGGCATAAAAATAAACACATTTCCGAATAACAACTACTCACGTAGTATATCTTATAAGTGCTTCCCTGTTTTGCTCATTATAACCTCTCCACTGTCTTGACACAAATTTGGGCACAGGATCTGTAGCTTCCAGTTTCACTTGAAATCGTGGATGATGCCGTAGTTCACTAAACATAGTCTTGAAGAAGGGCACCTTTTTCTGTGTGGTAAAAGAATATAGAATGACTGATAGAAACAGCGATAAGATTTTTCATTTTTTCTAACTAGCTCTGTGAAAAAATACATATTAACACATTATGCTGGCATTCAATTCAATAGGAGACACATCCAACAATGTGAAGTCTTTTTAACTTGAGGCATAGTGCTTAAATGAATATTCGGATATCCGGTTAACAACTGGTTGCCAACTTAACCGATTGAAAAACTGCCCAACCAGATAACCACACAGTTAAAACTGAACGCGAAGCTAATATTCATGTTATTAACATTGTCGATATTTTGCAAAGATACAGATGAAGTCATGTTGCAGTCACAGACAATTTAATGCTAGTCAGTAAAACAACAAAGACTTGCAAACTTGCAGTGTCTGTTTATCATCTATGGAAAATGATAAATTTAAAGTAATTTGTATATTTTTTATACTTACCAATGGCCCAGACTAGCTGGTGCAAACTCAAAGTTATCAAGGGCCAAACACAAATTTTGACCCCCCCCCCATCCCCAAAATTTGCTTGCAAAACTGAGAATTAAAAGTCCTATCTGGTCCTCCATACTTTTACTCTCCGCACATGCACAGCCGTCAGGAAGTTACCGGAATTGGTGCCAACATCATTCTTTGTAGAAGAGAGTACTACTTAATAACTCAGCAAGGAGATATGAGTACCCACTCATGGGAGGGCCATACCCGTCTGGGCCATTGGTAAGTATTTATTATTTATTTTTTATTTACTGGGGTTTAAGGTCACATACTTATGCACAATGGCTAATCGTGACCGTGACAGTATTACAGGTGGAGGAAGCCAGAGTACTCGGAGAGAACCACCGAGCAATGACGAGCAACTGTCAGCTCCTCAACATTCTAACTCTATTCAAGCTCCGCCCAAGTAGGGTAACAGCGGTTGAAGACATGAGCACCATTCGACGTGCAGTACGCCTTAGTACATGGCGTCATCATGCTCCCACGTAGGCAACGGGGATAACGGGGTGCCTTGCCCAAGGACACAACATGGGTCCATTGGTAAATATAAAAAATATACAAATTACCTTAAATTTATAATATTTTTATACTATAAATCAATGGCCCCAACTAGCTGAATCGTAAAAAAGGCGGAGGGCCTAGGACTTCAAAATTAGCAGACCAACATATTTCCCAAGCCTGCAATCCAAGGTGAAAGGAAATTAAATTTAAAAAGAATTACATGTATGTCTTAACAGTGATAGAGACGACATATCATAAATAAGGAGCTAAATTCAAGTAATTCCATATTCTTAGCATGAATGACTATGCTAACTGGATGTAACAAGTTCCCAATTTTAAGGCTAGTCCGGACTAAGACCTAAAAATTTGGATAGCGTATTTGAGAGTGAGAGATTAACCCCCACAAACATACGTCATATACAATAATACACAAGCTGTATCCAGGATATAATCTACAGACAAAACAGCTTCACTCATAGTTACACACTTATCAAGCTGGAGATTTTAAAAGATCCCCCCCTCCCCACTTTTTTGAAGGACTCTTCTTCAAAAATAAAGAAGGGAGCACTCTGGAATCAGTAAAAGGATTAGAATTAGAAATGGAACGAGCTATGATTAACAGACTCGTCACGGACTGCACACAAAATAATTCATTGTTTTTAAGGTCCATAACATACAATAATGCATCTGCCTAATAATAAACTTATTATGCACGCGAGCATTGAAATCCTGCATGTAATCATCTAAATACCAGTTAACTGACTAGACAGCCTTACAGGTACCCAAAGGATAGCAATTTATTGATGATGAATCATATGCTCGTATATGACATATAAACGAACAACTACAGGAAACAAACCAACCAAAAAGTGGATGTGCCCATGAGGTCACCATAGATCATGACCCAGCCGCCAATCGAGAAGTCATGAAATGCATGTATATACTTAAATGCATATGAGGCTTACAGGAAGAAAACTACGTCTTGCCCGGTAATCGCCTCTTAACACATTGGTGGTGGGGAGGGGGGATTCAAAATCATATCGAACCCCCCTCACCCACATTACTTGAACCGTTCTTGTGTTAGTCATCAAATAGTATAAGAACCGCAAGTCTCCCTCACGTCTCACAGACTCCATAATGTCACTAAGGGCAGAGAAGGATGTGATGAACAAATACACTGTATTTTCATAATAACTCACACCAAACCATACCTGTTTGAAGAGAATAATCTCCTCTAACAAACGATATCATGTCCAATAGGACAATGAACTCAGCCTAGCTGAAGCAGCTACAGGTCTTCCTGTATGTGAAGACCATTAAAAGCTGATAACTGAGGCTCTAGAAACTCACTAAGGAGACCTACAACGCTAGCCGTAGCTTATAAGTCTTCATCTCCGTGAAGACAGATGTATCAGTGTAAGTTGCGACCCTGAAGGCTCACTTAACGGAGACTTACAATTATCGTTGCGCAAGGTAGGGGGAATAAGGAGCCGCTATATTAATAGCCCTGAATTCCCAAAGAGACCGTAGTCCCAAGAGATAATAAATTCAGTTATGCCACTGCATAATACTGAAAAAATGTCGCTCGTGATTTTAGCTAGGCTACTATGGTGTAACAATAACAGTCATGTCTATGACACCTAGGAAAAACAAACCGAAAAGCACAGTATCTTTTTCGGTTTTATTCCCAAAAGACAGTGCTCAGAGCCTAACCTAAGAGACTGCTGTAACCGTACAGAAGGCTACTGTGGCATCCACAATGACATAATTGTCGTGACGCCAAGGAATATCTCGGCTTATCTATGCACTATCCATCCGGATTCAGGATGAGAAACAGGTGATAACTAGAGCAAAGTCGAGGGTGGCATATACCCCCACCGGCATATACCCCCACCTGCAATACCATGGACAGCATAACAAAATTGGAACATTTATTACTGGGTGAAGCTGAAGGATGAAAGATGACCAACGTGTGACAGATTACAGACCATTGGGGCATATATCATGAGAACTATTAAGTGTCACCATAGGGTGACACAAAAAGATACCCCCGCCTCTTTACAACATCTTCATTGTGTGTATGATCATATCCTGAAGTTTCAGCTATCTGCATTTAAAACTGTAAGAGGAGTTAATTACAGCATAAAGGTACCCTCTATTGAAAATAGCACTAAAAATGTTGTAAGTCAAGAAAGGGAATAACTGTGGAGAAACAAAATTTTCGCAAGACTTTATACATGTTGCACATCTTCATTGTGTGTATGATCATATTCTGAAGTTTCAACTATGTGAATTAAAAAGTGGGGGAGGAGTTGATTACAGCATGACGGTACCCTCCAAAGTTTCAGCTATCTGCATTTAAAACTGTAAGAGGAGTTGATTACAGCATAAAGGTACCCTCTATTGAAAATAGCACTAAAAATGTTGGAAGTCAAGAAAGGGAAATAATTGTGGAGAAACAAAATTTTCGCAAGACTTAATACATGTTGCACATCTTCATTGTGAGTGTGATCATATTCTGAAGTTTCAACTATATGAATTGAAAAGTGGGGGAGGAGTTGATTACAGCATGACAGTACCCTCCATTAAACAATTTCGCAACGGAAGGCCTGACGGACAGGTGGACAGATGGACTGACGGACACGAGGAATCCTATATACCCCCGTCTAGCGGGCGGGGGTATAATAAAAAACTGGAGAATAATTTTGATGACGTCTAATGCTTTTCTCCAGAAGGAAAGCTTGTACCTCCAGAAGGAAAGCCTCTCTTGGAAGATTTGTCCAACAAGTAAATTTGTAAGTGGAGCTTGCTCGGGCTGATAGCCACAGGCCTGCCGAGACTACATTCTCATCCACTGATCTTCCACAATTTATCCACTTAATTGCAAGGCTGATAACCTATCACCAAGTGAAAAGCAACCAAAATCTATTCTCAACAACCTCAAGATTATCATTCCGTCAACTGGCAAGCAATAGAGGTCATGTCCATCACCTGTATGACTTATGATGCATACAGGAGGAGAAACTAAGTCCTCCCTGCGAAGAAGCTCGTCTCGTCGATCTCAATAGTTCCCGTCAATAAGAGAGCCTTTACCTCCACTAGGAGCGACTCTCTTTCAAAGAAACTTCCGTGATTAACATCCAGTTTTCCGTGAAGATGATAACCTTCAGTTAATCGTCGACCTAGGGCGTCAGATGCATAGCCTCGATCAGACCTATGCCCCTTTCCGAGTCGCTATAAGACGACTTCCGAAGTAAATATAAGAGGGTTATTGTACACTCGTGAGACATTTTCATGATGCTTTCTTAGAAGCAGAACGGACTCGCTTACCCCGGTCTGCTGAAGTGTGCTGGTGAAACACCGACTTCAATAGCAGAGCACTAGAAGCTTTCTTGTAGCCTGCTCATAAAGCAACATAAGCTTGTCATCAAGTAGTATATTTCTGGTAACCAGAGCAACTCAGAGAGAGCTCTTCACCTTGTCATCTATAAGTGATGACGACACAAGGACAGCATCATGTTTTACCAACTCCAAATTCCACTGTCCATGCAGTTATACGTGGCATACATGGCTGCCCTAGAAAGAACTCTTAGCGAGGAACGACGTCCTCATATTCCTTTCCACTGAGACATAGCTCTGGTAAGGTGATCTGCTTCGGACATTGTGTCCAGATTAGCTCTTTTGAATGAAATGGCACATTTCATTATTCCGAGCATATATTAAATGATGCAGGTAGGGACACATTTTCATCCCCGGCCTGCTCATCTAAACGCTGACTTATATTCAGATGGAACAATATTCTAAGAGCTTAAGACTTGAAATTTCATAGTCTTTAAAGTGCCCTTCTGTGAGGGATGGAGACTCGCACTCCTTAGCCCTCTCACCATCCAAATGTTCCATCAGCAAATATGGTCAACTCCATCTGACTGAACATGACTGGACCAATGTAGCACCGTCCGTCAGCAAATATGGTCAACTCCATCTGACTGAACATGACTGGACCAACGCAGCACCGTCCGACAACTCACCCTCAGAGTCTGTTAAATGGTAGTACCAGCGACTACTGGAATGCTGCGATACACAGAGCAATTTGCAGCAGCCGGTCCATGACCGAGGCTAGCAGAGCAATGATAATCCACTTGTTACCATAAGCTGCTCACGGGACTGAGATCTGGCCCCAGATCCTTGACACATGTCACATTAATGAAGCAAGGGAAAATGCCATAGCTGCCACTGAATCCGGCTGCAGTGTGGAAGGAGCTTCCTGAACTGCAAGCGTGAACGGGCATCCCAACTCACTAAAGTTTCTCGAATCAAAAACAGTCGACCCCGACTGCTGACGGGAAGGAGAATCTCCAGCTCACGGTCTGCTCCAGACCTCGCAGAGCGTTCTGTAGGCATCTATCCCTTATCGTGCATATGCATGGAAGAAGAGGAAGTCGTAACCAGAGCCGACCCCTAGGGCTGCACAGTATTTAGATATACCGGTAATACTGGTATTGAAATCTTAACCGGTTAAATATCGTCCATTTTTTTTAAATACCGGTATATCG
The DNA here is from genome assembly GCA_031216915.1 of Pictodentalium vernedei. Taxonomy (NCBI): domain Eukaryota; kingdom Metazoa; phylum Mollusca; class Scaphopoda; order Dentaliida; family Dentaliidae; genus Pictodentalium; species Pictodentalium vernedei. Next base: position 123,282,092 of record CM062288.1, read on the forward strand.
TCTGTGACGATATTCATTTCGAGCCGTGATATAAATTTTAGACTTTTTAGTGACAGACATTTTCCGTAAAAATTCTATTTAATCTCACAGCTGATTGAAAAATGTGTATATAAACAGAAGTAAACAGTGAAAGCAATTTGTTTGTATTTAACAATACACTTCATGTCCTGGTACTAGTGAATATTTTCCCATAAGCTGTTTTATTTTTGTTTCTGTGATGACACGGGTAAGTACAGATTTTCCCCAAACAGTATGGCTTCGAAAGTAAACCGTGAAGAATGATTACCGTATTTCCATTAAAAATGGCTTTTGTTGGACCGGGAAATGTCTTGTTTAATACTAATAGTTCCTCCCACTTCATTACACTTGTTCTTGCAATTCCAAGCGTGGCAGTAATAATTATTATTTTATTACCGGCACACTTGGAATGTGCTTTTCAATATGAACAAATTGCATACGTATTAATGAATTCACAATTCCAAGCACGGCAGTAATGAATATTCATTTTTGTCAACATCAGTTCGCACGTGTCAATGTTTTGAAAAGTAGGTGAATGTTTTGATCTGACTTGTATGCCACATCTTAAAAATTAGACAGATAGTCACCAAAACACTAATAAAATATAAAGGGAATAATATTGTTTATTTTCACTTTGTTAAGAGTGATTTAATATTGAAATAGTATTTATACATCGCCAGCATTCACCCACTGCACGAAGTGGTTTACCGGCACATCAAAACGTGCCTATCGAGCATGTGCGTTTCAGCTGTTTGAGATACCACATGACAAAACTGACTGCTTTCATTTGTGGAAAGTATACAAACTCTTAGCCCTCTAGAGGTGTCCTGTTTAACCAGTACATGGCAAACGCCCTCTAGTGGTGATCTATTCACATGTACATGACAAATGCAGGTTAAGCGTTTTTGTTTTGTAAAGCGATGGATCAAACAGTATATATTTATTTGAAATTATCGACTCAAAATAAACAATATATATTGTGCCATCATGACGTTTATTTCCAAATATTTATACAAGAATGAATTAAGACAAGTTAGACTTATTATTTCAATGCTTTTAAAACGTAATTTTTTGACTTCGAATGTCAAAAAATTTTGGGTGAGAATTTTCCATGTTTTGAACTTGACGATATACCGGTATATCACGATATTTTTTAAAATACTGTTACTGGTATTGAAATCCGAATATCGTGCAGCCCTACCGACCCCGGCTGAAGTGCGAAGAAGCATCCCGACTCGTCACATAGGACGGATGCTCCTCCTCATTGAAGTTTCTTACAACACAAAACAGTTATCCCCAACTTAACGGGAAGAAAAACGCTCTGTACTCGCGATCTGTCCCCAGATCTCGCAGAGTATCCCGCTTAGAAATTTCTAGGCTTAATCCTCTTTCGTGCACTTCCATTAAGTAGAAGAAGCCATAACTGCCGCCAGCCTGGCTGCAGTGTGGAAGGAACGTTTCGATGCGTGTTCCGACTCAATAAGGTTTCTCACAACAGACACAGTTGACTGTTAACAGGACGGAGCGGGTTCTCCAAACGGAGATCTAACCCCAGATCTAGCCAAGTGTCCCACAGAGAAACTTATGGCTTCTTCTGCACAACTGACCAGACCGACCCAGCACCGTCCGAAAGCTCACCAATGGAGTCTGCTCTTGCATTTACTTGGATGCTGCTAATAGATGTGCAAACTGCGACAGTAAGTCTGTTTCCAAGACTTGAGAAGCAGCGGTCTTCTGTTTTTTCGCCGCTTGCTGCTCCTGGGACGAAGATCTGGAGATAGATCTTTTCTCCAAACGTCCCGTTGATCGATGCCTCAGATCACTAACTACCGGATGGTCCAACTTCACGGGCGAAGAATGGCTCCATCTTTGCGCAGATGACTGGATATCTGAAGTCGGGTAGCTAGCCTGCAGTTGTGTGTGCTTTAATAATGTAGCGGAGGAAGCCGTGACTGATGCCGACCCCGGCTGCAGACTAGACGGAGCGTCCCGAGCGGCAGGTGGACATATGCTCTGGCTCGTGCAAGTTTCTCATAACATTTGGCCCCTAATGTTGCTAGGTTAGAGAGGGGCCTCTCCTGCTCGCGTTCTATTAGACCTCACCGAGCCTCCCAACAAGAAACTTGCTGACTTCCTCCCAATATCCTCCCTATTTCCGTTGTCGCTGGGTGAGCTTTTTTTATTTTTAAGTGCTCGCTCTACCCACATCCACACTTCCTTCGACTGCAATGGACTTACCCAGTGTCACGGCTCCCACAGACGGTGTAACCACTTCACCGGTCGAGCTAGCTGCTTGCAAGAGATTAAGAACACTATCTAGAGGCCTTATCCCTTGCTTATCAACTTATTATTGCTTATTATATGCTTATTATTATTTGATCAACGGAGTGCGACGACGGTAGCACACTTTGGATGGGTGTCACAGTATCATCGCCATGTTCATGTTCCTCTGAAATAGAAACTGAAAAAATGAATTAAAGCACAGTGCAAGGTCCGGTCTATGAACCTCACCGCCAACAACATACCACGACACCCGTCTACAATGTTAATCATCCCAGTGTTCACAAGTAGGACAAGAATCCACAGGAGTGCATCGACCAAAGTCGATATCATTTCTACAAACTCCACAACAAAATATATAATTAAGATACATGAATAATAGCAATCAAAATTAAATTCAAAATATTTTTCGAAAAAATTTTGAAAAAATGCCCAAGTTCCCAAAGGGAACTTTATGAGCCCAAGGGCATCCCAATAGATCCTAAGTGTGGACAAAATTCAAATTTATTTGAGCTACACCACCGGAATAATAATAAATGTATCCTACAGTAATTCTACAGTAATATAAAATAAAATACTACATATAAGTGAGGACGTTGTCAATGTAAACAACGTCAATAAAAAAAACGGAAACAAGACATCAGGCACACAAAAGGGCCCTAATTTAAATGTTACCAGATGCAAAGCTAGATCTTCATACAAAGAAAAAATGATACATCAGATAGAAGATCACCCCTAGGGTGAGGACGTAACTATGGGGATAAACAGAATAAATATTCTGTAATACACATTAAACTCCCAAGAAATTAAAAATTTTTTATAAAAAAAAGCCAAAAAGCTTGGGAGTTTAACAGGAGGGCTTCAAGGAGAGATAGGGAAGGAACACTTAACAAACAGTGGATAAATCATTAGCAAGAATGATAACTTCAGGTACATGTCCCAAAATTGAGAAACATGAAATAATTTTTATAATTATTATAAAGTTACTGTCCTGAACGTTTCTAACCACCGTTGTTCACTGCCATCATCCATTTATGTCCTTGGATCCACCAATTTTACCATTGATTTGTGACTGGCATCCTCAAAAAAGGAGATTTAAAAGCACAGATGTCAGTTCAATGTTGCTGACTTTAGGGCCAAACAAAAAATGATGTTGCGCCAATTCCGGTAACTTCCTGATGGCTGCGCATGCGCGGAGAATAAAAGTATGGAGGACCAGATAGAACTTTTAACTTTCGGTTTTGCAAGCAAATTTTGGGGATTGGGGGGTTCAAAATTTGTGTTTGGCCCTTGATAACTTTGAGTTTGCACCAGCTGGTCTGGGCCATTGGTTTATAGCCTAAAAATATGTGCATGGGCTTTTTTTCACCCCCAAAATATCTATAATATTTTACAAATGGCTATTAAAAGCACACAAAGAACTTGCAAACTTTCATCTTTTGAGACATCGGGTTGCACCCTGTGGTCCATGAGATGAAAGTTTGCAAGTACTTCGTAGAATTACTGAGTGGACAATATATTGCACCACAATTGAGTAGGAATCCAGTGAATCTGCCCTCCATGTATTGTGGTTACTTTGACACAAACTGTTCCAGGCACTGGGAGTGCATGTTTTCTTTGCGTTCTTTCATTTTTATTATAAACAAGCTATTAATTGAAAATAGAATACGTTTTCATTTTTGGAATTCACATTGAAAAAAATGTCCCTAATCCAGTATAAGTATTTCCATTAGTTCCTTGAATCCTGCACCCTATATAACATGTAACAAACTAACCCTGTGAATGTTTACAGCCTCAACGAGTGTGTACTTTCATGTAGTGTGTGATATATACATTGCACAGGGTTAGTCACACTTTCTGGTTATAAATAATTTTCATTTTTAACTGAGTAACTAACGCTGTGCATTTGTACAGCTTTAATGTAAATCTCATCTATATCAACTCTTTACCCAACATAATGGCCAAAACCAGCCAGTACCATTCTCAAAAAGTATTCACACTCAGCTTTAACACCCCTCATTGATTTTTTGAGTGAATTCCAAAAATGAAAATATATTCTATTTTCAATTAATAGCTTGTTTCTATTTATTCTTTTTATTATCTGAAAAGATTTTTTGTTTTCCGGCAATAAAATCATGAGCCAATTAACTGATACCTCTGATTAATTGAGTCATAACTGTTTGTTCACTAACACAAAAATATACTGGAAACTAATCTCAGATGTACCAGAGAAATAATTGCAAGTAGGTTACTCCCATAGTTACCTCATTTATGTAAATAGGCAGGAAACCCCTGGCAGACAAGGTTAAGGTGTGTCTGTGGCTTAATCATATCAAATGTTTTGTTTTACTTTGATCCGATATCTTTTGTGCCTACCTGCAGGAGTACAGGTATGTTTGAAGCCTGCACATCGGTTTCTATAGTTAACAAGGTCAAATTTCTGAAGGTCAAAATATTTTGTCCTGCATAAAATCATTGCTGACTAATTCAGTCTTCGATGATTTATTCAGGGCAGAATAGTTTACGTACACATTTTTTTTATTTCAATTTCATGAGGGTTCCAATCCAAAATGTTTACCACATACAGATACCCTCTAGCCCGACAATGTCTCTCTGTGATAAACCCCAATGCAGCCTGCAGTTAAAATTAGGGGATATCTGGATAATATCCAGTTGGAGCTCATGTTTATTCAGTTGTGAAAAATGGTCAATCGTTACAGCACTATTTAGGCATCAGGAAACTGTGTGGCTTGTTACACTGTTTGAGCAATGGTCAGGCAAACCGTCTTTTGCACGATCTTTTCAGTTCACATAAAATGTAAATTCGAGTGAAGTGGTTCTGTTTCTGGCTCCATTTCAAAATTTGTTGACAAAATGTTATACAAAATTCTTTCATAAGATGTTATTTAGATAACAGATGATTTACTCAAAAGGATGTATCACCGTAAAATAGTCATAAGCATGCCTGGTTAGCATAGCATAGCATAACATAGCATCGATTATTTTACCTGCTTTTTTAAAAATGTGTTTGTTATTGCATCAAATGAGTGCTATAACATGATCAACCCTTCCTTAAAAGGCTTGCAGAATTTGATACAGTTGCTTCACTTTGTTCAGTCTGCAACCTGTAGCTGGTTAGTTGTTACAAGGAAACAATTGCCAAGGGACTTGAAATTTAAACTGGGAGTTTACCCAGTGTTTGCATGTTGGGGCACATGTTTTGTCGCAATAAAAGTTGATAATAGTTGGTGTTAGCCTGTTGGGCCCCAAGGGTTAACTTAATTTAAATTGTCTTTTCTTCTTATTTTCCAACATTTATAGGAGGCTGACAATAAGATAAATAAACATCATGTGTGGCAAAAATGTAAAAAAGGTATTTGTTACCCCTCTCTCTGCTGACTAGTTTCAATACCAAATTTACTCAAAATCTTCAAGGCATAATTCAGAGAATTTTTTCTCTTTTTACATCACTCCAGTATTGATCTGTTACAGTATAAAGAAAAAATGGAAAGAAATTTTCCTGCATACAAAACTACAATCAAGATCTTAAGTTGGCAGGAGGGAAGTATAAAATCTTTTATATGATGTCAGAATGAATAGTATAATAAAAGCCAGATTTCGAACATATTTCAACAAAAAGAAAATCGAGCTCAAATTTAGCTGAGGTTTATGTATTTTAAAAAGGACAGGCAAGCAAGTTTCACAACTCATATTTACCCTTTTAGTTTACCTAATGAATTGGCCAGTGGCCACATCCACCCATAAAAACATACAAATATTGAGCAGTTTAAAAAACAAATTAATTTCCAAAAATTTCAAGAAAATAATACTGTGTGCCCACCCCACCCCCTCCACAGAATGAGTTCACTGACTCTTTTAAGGTGAAGGATAGGAGAATGGAACAAACATTTGTCCATTATGTACAGGCCTACCATTACATGAAATATTTCCAATATACTTACAACACGACTTGAGCTGGTGTGTGCTTTAAAAGTCGATCTTGCATGGTCTCTTTCACTTGATGAGAAATGAGTAGGATCTAAAATGGATAAAAAACATTGTTTCAAAAGAGTGTTATTTAAAAATTCTCCCCAGGTTTATATTTTAATTTGCAAAGTCATAGAGAGTAATAAGCACACAAATTCGCTGATGTCAGCTATATATTTCGACTTCCTGCTCACTTAAGCCAGACACATCTAATGAATAACGTCTAGTTAAAATCCTAAAATAAACAAAGTTGGTCAGTAAGAATAGTTTTCAACTTCTATTTTATTTTACTTAAGTAATTATGTCCTTTAGTTGACTCAGAACAGCAAGCTTTTAAAATATCTGAATTTACAGAGATTATCAGTACAGTGAGGTTTTCTGGTGAGCTGTATCACATTGAGTTGAGGACTTTCTTTCAAGTTCAACCAAGCAGTATCACTCATGTCGGCATAGTGAAATTTTCTGGTGAGCTATATCGCATCGAATTGAGGATTTCAACCAAGCAGTATCACACGTGTCAGCATAGCCAACAAGTGTGATGCTGTTTGGTGAAGGTCATCAATGAGATGCAAAAAAGACCACCAGAAAACTGCACTGTGAACTTTTCTGGTGAGTTGTGTCATATCGAATTGAGGACTTTCAACCAAGCAGTATCACTTGTGTCAGCATAGTGAAGTTTTCTGGTGAGCTATATTGCATTGAGTTGAGGACATTCAACCAAGCAGTATCACATGTGTCAGTATAGCCAACGAGTGTGATGCTGCTTGGTGAAGGTCATCAATGAGATGCAACAAGCCTGGAATTCTTCAGGAGTGCAGGAGTGCTGCACACCTACTGCACGCCTAGAAAAAATTGAGGAGGGCAATTTTTTGCACCCCTTGATTTTCTGGAATGCCAGACCTGTTGGGGATTGCTTTTAAAATCTATTATCATTTTGTCCCCTGAGTTCCAATGTGTTCTCTGTGCCTACTGGCACAGAGAACACATTGGAACACAGTGGACGATTTGTCAATGTTGCATTGATTCGCAATAATTCATGACCCATTCTGTGTTGCATTTCGATACATTTTGTGTGTAGAAGATAGTTACAGAAGAATTGAATGTAACATTTTGAATAATGAGAAGGTGTGTGTGCCAATTTTTCCACTATGTAGATAAATGTAGTACAATTTTTCAGTCACAATATTAATACCTTGAAGTGAATATAACCAAAATAGCGTACACGTTTTTGCATTGAAAATTTCAGATGCCCTCCCAAGCAATCTGAGGAGGGCAACTGTTTTGCACTCCTTGATTTTCTAGATTGCCAGGCCTGATGCAATACAGCTCACTAGAAAACTGCACTGTGCAGGCGACAAATTTTTTGTTACTGTTGTTGCCACAGCATGTGTGTTCTTTATCTACTTTCTGGACTATGAGGACTCTACCTATTCACCTGGGTATATCTCATTATCTGGCACAAATCTAATGTAGGTTCGACAACATTAATTGAAAAATAATGAATTGGTACATTTGTACAAAGACACCAAAGTAAAAAAGAAATTGTAATTCACACTCTGCACTCGGTCATAATTGCAAAATTTTCAGCAGCAAATATTTCCCATAATGCAGTTTGATATTTAACCAAATATACCTTGTCTGACAAAGCTTAGTGAGCTCTGTCAAACAAGACATAATTGGCAAAATTAACAGTTAAACAAGAGAGAAACCGAGTGATTGGAGAAAATTCTGTTGCACTTGCAGAGTGATGGGGTTAACCCTTTACCCAATGCAGACGATATCAAAATTTATTATTTTAAATATCATTTTTTCAATTTTTTCAAAAAATTTCAACAAAACCATATCATGTGACCCCTCGTTGGAATGAGCTTGATGAGCCCGTTCCAACGAGGGGTCACATGATATGGTTTTGTTGAAATTTTTTGAATTTTCAACTGCTGAATTTGCATATTACGTGGGCGGATGTGGGCGATTCGTTGGGTAAAGGGTTAACTGGTCTGTGGATTTAGAGAACATTTTATAGTGTGAGATGGAAGAAGAGGACACAATTCTTACTCAGTCGCATTTTCGATCTTGCTGTATCATACTACATGCATTTTGACACTATCACACTCCACCTGATATTGCAGGAGAGAACTGATGATCAAAACAGTATCTGTATCAATGATAGGTGTATACATGTAAGTGTACATACATGCATATCCACAGTGTATAATCCTTGTCACGGTAATCTTACTCCATACTATTGGCTCACCTGTGATGGGTATCCTGTTTGGGATGATAGGCACAAAACATTTGGTACCTGTCACCATAAAAGGCACCCAAAAAACTATTATTTGCAGGTTTGGTTAACAACATGTAATGTCAATTTGTGTTTGGGTACTAACACATAAGTTAGCAAGCTGCAGCACCCTTTAGATAGAAGGAGGTTTGTGTGGGAGAAAGGATGTGCCTGTATCACAAATCTGATATTAAGGGAAGTGGACAATGTCCTTAGCATCTAATTTAACCCTTACAGGCCTGGAGATTTTATACATTTTTCAGTGAAAGTCTTCCTTCTGTGGCTTTGCAGTTGTTTCTAGTCAAGTCTTGGCTACCTACAGAGGCAGCCAAGACTTGCCTAGAAACAACTGACAAGGTACTTAGAAAACCAGTTTTGTGCTTTCCCAGACAATGCATGTTGGGGCACCTGCTCCTTTGCATTAAAATGTTATCAAAGTCGGAATTAGGCCCTTAAGGGTTAAAGAAATACCACTTATATGTTCAATTAAACAAAAAGGTTTTACAGTATAATAAAAAGCTTTAAGGCTGGTGGAATAAAAAAGGTTGGTCAGGGAAATCATTTTTGTTTACTTGGCCAAAACAGAGCCAGAAGTACAACTCATTATGCCTCCTCTCATAGAACCTTGGAGAAGTCTATCGTCTATCAAACAAGATATATTTGGTTACATTTTAGTGCTACTCCGGTTAACCCTTTACCCAACGTAATGGCAAAAACCGGCCAGTGCTAATCACAACAACTGCCATTTACTTTTCATTATTTTTTTCATTTTTTTCACACTAAAACATAGCTTATGACTCTTCAGGGGAACGAGCTCAATGAGCTCGTTCCAATGAGGGGTCATAAGTTATGTTTTTGACACAAAAAATGAAAAAAAATAGTTATTCAATAATTCTGTATGCATGTGTCATCTGTTTTTCATTAGGTAAAGAGTTAAACAGGACAACGAATGGGTCAGGAAATTATCCTTAAGTGAAGTTAAACCCAATCCAAACAAGGCCACAATGCAAAACAAATCTAAAGATTCCATATGCTGCCAAATGATCTGAAGAAGGGCTAACACAGGCCTAAAGCTTGACACTGAAAGTGGGTTTTATCCTGTCTAATGTGAAACACTTTCATTCTTTGCTTCCAAAGCATAGCTTAAAACTCCTCACTGGAACATGCTTGACAGGCTCATACCAATAAGGTCTTTTGAACTTTATAAACTGCTTTGGAAGCAAAACTTGAAAAATGAGAATGGCGAATTTATGTGATAGAGATTGGTAGGTTTTGCTGTTACATTATACAAAGATTTACTAGCTCTGGGAAATGGTTTTTTAAACGATATGAAAGTTTGAAATAGCACACATTTGTAATCATGCTTCTGTTAATGAAATGGTGTATGATATAGGTTATTAATCCTAGCTCACACAAAAAGCAATTTGATTAGCAATTTTGCTACCCATGGCCAGAATTAATAAGCAATTCAGCAAACTGATTTGCAGTTTTGGGGATCATGGTTCAGGGTTCATATATATCTGGCCAAGAATCAAATTCAAGCACTATTTAAGCACTTTTCAAGGACAGGACTATGTCAGTGATTTTCGTTGACTATTACATCATTCACACTGCCATGAACTTATGATGGCCTGTCAAAGTCACACAGAGTCTATTTTAAATATTATTACCCAAAATTAGGAAATATCTACTTCCAAAAAATTATTTCATCAAATGGAAAATTCTTTTCACAGCCAACCTTATGTAATCATCAAGCAGATGTTTTTCTCAAATTTACTACATCTCATTTGAATCAGTACTCCACATCTGACTCCCATCTACTTATACAAATAATAGCTTTACTAAATTAAAAAAAAAAAACACTCCACTCATTCTTGAAATATTTGTGGCTTTTCCCAATCACTTCTGATCCACAGTAAGGATAATTGGTGATTTATCATTAACCCTTTACCTGACATGAAAAGCAGACGAAAGTTGCAAACCAAATTCTTGAATAACTAATTTCTTTCATTTTTTGTCTCAAAAACATAGGTTATCAGCCATCATTGGAATGAGCCCGACATTTTGGAAGCATGGCCATTTTTTCAATTTCCTTTACGTGTAGAAAATGATGTAAACAGCCGTTTTTCAGGATATATATCGAACTTGCCACACGATTGGACTAGTCAAAAGCTATAATGAGCCACTACATTGCATAAATTCAAAAATTAAAATACCAATGGACATGTGCATGTTGGAATGTCAGTAATGATCAACTCCGACGACTACTGAAACTTGTCAACCAATGTTTTTGCAAGGCACCAAAAGCTGATAGGATTTCTTGATGAGAAGCCAACATAATCACTTTGATCTCAAAGACTGTGTCAGTTATTTCATTATTAGTGTTGTTGATTTCATTCTCTGAACAGATCAACGGACAAAATTGTAACTCTTCCTCAGTAGACATTGCATTGGAATCGTGTTATGTTGTAATGTTTTTATAGGATATACTACATGTTCCACCCAGACAACGTGGAAATTCAGAGTCAGCGATGGGCTATATCAGCACTGACAACATCTACTCAACTAGTCGATTAATCATTTCAACACTAATAACACATCACATCGCTCATTGTTAGAAGTCTTGTTGTTTTAATATAGTGATGAATCATGAACATAAAATATGAAAAATATGAAGGTACAACCATGCAAGGACAGAATCTCAGAAGAAAAAAATTGCGAGAATCAAACTATCATGCTCATTCAATTCTACTTTTCAAAAACAAAAAAAACATGAGAATCTTTATCAGGAATGTAGTTTCAAAAATCACAGACTACAAGCTAATTCCCTCATGAGAAAATGTTCAGAAGGGCAAATGGACACATGATAGAACAGTGATTGTACTATCTGGGAAAATCATGTGCAACAAGATTAAAATTCTTTAATTGCTATCAGGTGGGAGCTGTTAATCTTCAAAGATCCTCATCCGTCTTTGACAAACTTTGCACTCTCAGAAATGGTTCATTCACATACAATCAAGAAGTTGTCCTGTGGACAACAGGCAAATAACCTTGGCAGAGTTTTCTAGTAAAGTCTTGAAAGGCAACCAAAGCGTGACCAAAAGTCATTTTACCACTTGAATCAAAAGGTGGGGTATGGTAGGAAGTCTGGAAAGTTAAAAAATTTATAGTAATTTATATATTTTTTATACTTACCAATGACCCAGACATAGCTGGTGCTAACTCTTAAAAATCTAGGGCCAAACACAAATTTTGCCCCCCAATCCCCAAAATTTGCATCTAAAACCAAAGAAATCATGTCCTGAATGGCCCTCCATACTTTGCCTCTACTGCGCATGTGCAGTGTCAAGGAGGTCCCGAAATTGGCGCCAATTATCATTCTTACAAGCAGTGCCTGGACAGCGCTATGTACTCAGTGGGGAGGTATGAGTTCCCAATTCCTGGGAGGGCCATCCCCGTCTGGGTCATTGGTAAGTATAAAAAATATATAAATTACTATAAATTTTTTAACATTTTTATACTGTACCAATGACCCAGACATAGCTGAATAGCTGAATAGTAAAAAGGCTGGAGGGCCTAGGACATAGAGGAAAGTCCAATAAGCTCAACTATATAAAATAGAGTCATCCCCTCGAGGAGAAAAGGAGCATTAGGCTTTACATGTATCTTTCTTATTTTTTGATAAATTAGAAAGACACAACACCCTCCATAATTGAGCATAACAACATTCATGTTCTCTATTAACATCCAGTATATCCTTTATACTAATTATTTTAAAGTAAGCCAATAAATAAAGATAGTCCAGAGAATTGAGACTCTTTATACTCTTTTAAAAGAGTCCGAGGATTGTATATTAATGCCCGTTTGACACGTGACATATACAAATGCTTCACACCGAGCTATACTTTAAAAATATGACATGAATGAATTTTTAAACATTAACTTTACACTTTAAAACCATCCCGGTAACAACTCAGAATTACTGACTCCGGAGGAGGTATCCCCTTGCTTTTCACTATAAATCAGGTGACCTAACGGAACACCCTCCCCCCCTTCCCCTTGGCCTGGGTCAAATAGCCCAGAGTGAAGAGGGCAGCAGTACGGAGTCACTGCCTGAACAGAAAGCCTGCATAACTATAACTGCAACTGTTTAGAGAACGACATTCTGAGTAACAGATTTATTTATTTATTTTATTGGTGTTTAAGGTCACATACTTATGCACAATGGCTAATCGTGACCGTGACAGTTTTACGGGTGGAGGAAGCCGGAGTACCCGGAGAGAACCACCGAGCAACGACGAGCAGCTGTCAGCTCTCCAACATCGTAACTCTGAACTCTGCACCGCAGCGCAGGCAGGGTTAGATTGGTTGAAGACATGCGCACCATCGACGTGCAGTATGCCTCAGTACACAGCGTCATCGTGCCCCCATGTAGGCAATCGGGGAGTAACAGATAACGGACCTAAACAATGCAGGTCTCCAGAAATGGACTCAATATTTCTGAGATAAAAATTTGTGAATGTGGATGGCTGAGACCAATATGCAGCCTTCATTAAATCTGTAATAGCAACACTATTTGCGTAAGCCTAAGATGTAGAAAGAGCTGTTACTTCATGAGCCGAAATCTTAAGCACAGACTGCTGAGTTGAAGATAGATTATCATAAGCAGTACGGATAGTTACAGTATAACCTGTCTTGAGAGACCACCCTTTTTGCCAGGCAAAAGTGGTCTCTCAAGACAGGTGGTCTCCCATGACAGGTCCATTGCAAAGTAAAACAACCAAATGGTACAAGGCCACAGCGGCCTCTCAAGACAGGTGGTCTCTCATGATAGTGGTCTCTCAAAACAGGTTTCACTGTAATTGAATCCATCTAGCAATAGAATGGTCTGTAATGTCCTTTCTATTAGGCATCAGAGACAGAAAGAAGCGTTTTCGTCCCTTTCTGATAAACTGAGATCTTTGATTATAAATATACCGGACAGAGTAAAGGCCTATGCCCGTCTGAAGATGGAAGGGCCTTAATAACAATAGGTTCCGGATATTATTAGGAGCCTGATTCTTAGCCAAAAATCCAACATTAGTAGTAAAGGTAATAGTGTTCCCAACACTACAATAGTGAGAATCGTCCACCGAGAGTGCATGAAGCTCACTGACTCTTCTAGTAGAAGAGAAAGCTAGGAGAAATGCTGTTATAAGACAAGAATTTGAAATCTACTGTCTCAAGAGGCTCAAATGGCTTTTCTTTTAGTTAAGAAGAACCCAAGCTAAATTCCATTTAGGAATTAATCTAACGGTTCTAGGTCTATTTATCGAGAAGTTTCTAACTAATTTAGATAAAGAGACATCAGATCCAATTGTAAACTATCATGGTGTGCATAGGTATCAGATAACATAAACCTATAACCTTTAATAGTAACAGGCTGCAGGTGATCTCGTCAAACAAGTATACTAGAAAGTTTGCAATGTCTGGTATGGAGGGATAAAAAATATCAACAGAATGATCCCTACACCAATGACGAAAGGCCTTCCACTTAGCCGCATAGTATAGTGAAGAGGAGGTCCTCCTACAGTTAGAAACCGCGTCCACTGCTCGTCCTGTACAATGCTTGCGGTGCAAGAAGGACCGCACAACAGAAATACATGAAGGTTGAGACCTTGCGGGTTGTGATGAAGTTGACGCGATTCCCCTGTGAAAGAAGATCCTCTCGTGGAGGAAGTTTTCGCAGAAAAGTTAAAAAATTTATAGTAATTTATATATTTTTTATACTTACCAATGACCCAGACATAGCTGGTTCTAACTCTTAAAAATCTAGGGCCAAACACAAATTTTGCCCCCCAATCCCCAAAACTTGCATCTAAAACCAAAGAAATCATGTCCTGAATGGCCCTCCATACTTCGCCTCTACTGCGCATGCGCAGTGTCAAGGAGGTCCCGAAATTGGCGCCATTTATCATTTCTTTGTTTGGCCCTTCATCAGTTCACATCTGACTGATCTTTGTGCTTGTAAATCTCAGTTTAAATGATGCCAGACACATAAATATTAGAGAAATGGTGGATCTAAAGAGGAAATAGAAGGAGGAGAGGAAAAACTAGTGGCAGGAAATAATCAGGGCTGTAACATAAAATTTTTTATGAAATTATGTTATGTTGCCTAATTTGAAGGCATGGTCCTGTTGTTGTCATTCTTGCTATAAAGTTACACTGCTTGTTCAGTGTTTCCTCTCTCCCTTTCCTTTAGTCCCCCCTTGCTATTCTCCCATGCTTTTGACATATTTTCTGTAATATTATTACTAAAATTTCTTGGGAGTTTTAGCTTCGTAACAGAATGAATTCTGTTTTTTCTCCATGTTTACGTCCTCACCCACGGGTGTTTAGGCTTTGTGTTCTGCATCTACCATCTGATGTTCTGCAGTTTCTTCCCTGGAAGTCTCTGTTTTGCATCAGATAGTGTTGTAATTGGTAACTGATTTCGGGCCAAGTTTGCAATGTCTGGAATGGAGGGATCAAAAATGTCAACAGAATGATCCCTACACCAACGACAGAAGACCTTCCACTTAGCCGCATAGTTTTTGCGAGGAGGAGGTCCTCCTACAGTTAGAAATTGCGTCCACTGCTCGTCCTGTACAATGCTTGCGGTGCAAGAAGGACCGCACAACAGAAATACGTGAAGGTTGAGACATTGCGGGTTGTGATGTAGTTGACGCGATTTCCCCTGCGAAAGAAGATCCTCTCGTGGAGGAAGTTTTCGCAGAAAAGCCCACAGCAGACATCTGAGTAGATTTATCCACGGTCTCTGTGGAGACAGAGATGCTACCAACAGAATTGCATTGTGATTGTTTTATCTTTAGCAATATTTGCTGAATCAATGGCGCTGGAGGATATGCATATCCTATCATTCCGACCCACGAGATCAATAGAGCATCTACTGCATATGCTCGGGGATCCGGACATGGTGACACATACGTCTGCAACTGATTGTTGAGTTGTGTCGCAAATAAGTCTATCATTGGCCACTTCCATTGGTAGCAAATCTGATTGAATACCTGTTTGTTGAGAGTCCATTCTGATGGCAACAATCGACCCTTCCGTGAAAGGGAGTCTGCTAATACATTCAGACGACCCGGAATATGACGGACCGAAAGCAGAACTTGGTGTTCTAGAACAAACAGAAGGATTCTTTCCGTTAAATTGAATAACAGAACGGAATGAGTGCCTCCCTGGTTCCGGATATACGCAACTACTGTCGTATTGTCGGACAGGATTTGGACATGTGCTTTCTGAATAATGTTCATCCAATGACGTAGTGCAAGCCAAATTGACATCATTTCTTGGATGTTTATGTGCTTGTCTAGAAACCGCGGATCCCAAAGACCCTGGCACTTCGAATCCGTTGGGATCAATGTTGTACCCCAACCTGTTTGACTGGCATCTGTCATAATCGTAAAACTCCGGTCCGGCAACTGCAGTGGAACTCCCTGAGTCAACCACTGAATGTTTGCCCAAGTCTGAATCTCTTGTTACACTTGATTGGACAAGAGAACGTCTATAAATTGCTGAAAGCTTGCCGTCGAAGAGAAGCTTCTCCGTAGACCGAAGCAACTCTGAGAGAGTTCTTCACCTTACTATCCACGCGCGTGGATGTAGCTAGGGCTGCGTCACGACTAACCAACTCCAGGTTTGCCACTGAAGGGCGGAGTTATACATGGAATAATCTACTGCCCTTGAAAGAAGTCTCAATGAGGATTGTATCCTGGAATTCTTTCCCTTGAAGACGTAATGATAACGCCTTAGTAAGGTGGTCTGCGTATGATAAAGCGTCTAAGTTAAGTCTGTTAGACATTATTGTCATTTCCAATGTCGTGGTTGGAATTGACATAGATGACGGTATAGACAATTCCAAGTCTTCAGCTTCGTCGTCTAGACGCAGAGGAACTCTCGGTATGCCCTGTCCTGCCGTTTCGAATTTATTCCTTGAATTGATGAAAGGCAGATTTAGAGCATTTGCGGACAAGAAACCAGACTTGCCTGTTTTGGTAGCAAGCTTATATATAGTGTCGTTCAATAATTCGAATGTTCTTGTGACATTATTGGACTGTGTCGGAAAACTCAGGGACGATGTCCCTGAACCGATCAAAAACAAATTCTGTGTCCAATGACACTATCAGTCTCTTATCCGGCATCGCAGCATTCTAGTCCGATGGAACAACCTCTGGAAGATAATGCCGGATGAAATCTATGGCAGCTTATGTTGTTCCAAAAGGGAAAGCTCGAAATCCTCTGAATCCCTTTCGCCATCCTGTCGCACCCTATGAAGCTCTCGGTCGTCCGTACCTGATGCTTCAGCGGAGCGTACCGACCCAGCGTCGTCGGATTATTCCTGATTCGACAGAGATTCTGTCGTTTGCTGGGATGCTGCGATAAGTTGTGCTATTTGGGATAGCATGTCCGTCACTGAGGCCTGTAGAGTAGTGGTCTTACGTTGCTTTGCCGCTGGAAGCTCCGTGTACGTTGACTCTTGCATACTTCTCTTATGCGAACGTCCGGAGTCTACAGGCCTCGTGTCCCTGGCTACCAGATGGTGTGACCTGGTCAACATGGATTCTCTGATTGGCAAAGCTGGCTGGATATCCGTGGTCACGTAGCCAAGGTGCGGTCGTGTGTGCTGCCGTGAGGATGAGGAAGCCTTATCGACAGTCTCTCCGGACTGTCTATGTAACGGAGCGTCCCGAGCGGCGGACGTATGCTCCGAATGCAAAACGTTTTGTACCACAACATCTGGTCCCAGATGTTGTTGTACGAGAGAGGGACCTCTCTCACTCACAGCCCGGATGGACCTGGACGAGCTAGGAACCGGACTAATAGGCTTCCTCCGATCTCTCCTCTGATCCGTCGTCACTGGGTGTGCACTTTTGTCTTATTATAGTGCTTGCATCACCCAAATCTCCTTCCTGGACTGCAACGGACGAACCCGGCCACCGAACCATTCGATGAATGGACGCTACACCTGGCGAGCTAGCGGATGTCAACGCCGTCGATCCTTCTAGGGACCTCTTAGGCAATTGACTTATTTCCATGAGCACTTATTGCCGCTAGCTCTTCATTTAACTATGACGACGGAGGCACACTTTGGAAGACATCACGGAAACTTTTGTGAACAAGAAACCAGACTTGCTTGTTTAGTAGCAAGCATATACATAGCGTCGTTCAATAATTCGAATGTTCCTGTGACATTATTGGACTGTGTCGGAAACTCAGGGACGATGTCCCTGAACCGATCAAAAAAAAATCTTGTGTCCAAAGACGCTATCAGTCTCTTATCCGGCATCGCAGCATTCTGGTCCGACAAAACAACCTCTGGAAGATAATGCCGGATGAAATGTACGGCAGCTTATGTTGTTCCAAAAGGGAAAGCTCGAAATCCTCCGAATCCCCTTCGCCATCCTGTCAGACCCTATGAAGTTTTCGGTCGTCCGTACCTGATGCTTCAGCGGAGCGTACCGACCCGGCGTCGTCGGATATTACCTGATCCGACAGAGATTCTATCTTTGCTGGGATGCTGCAATAAGTTGTGCTATTTGGGATAGCACATCCATCACTGAGGCCTGTGGAGTAGCGATCTTACGTTGCTTTGCCGCTGGAAGCTCCATGTACGTTGACTCCTGCATACTTCTCTTATGCGAACGTCCGGAGTCTACAGGCCTCGTGTCCCTGGCTACCGGATGGCGTGACCTGGTCGCCGTGGATTCTCTGATTGGCGAAGCTGGCTGGATATCCGTGGTCACGTAGCCAAGGTGCGGTCGTGTGCGCTGCCGTGAGGATGAGGAAGCCTTATCGACAGTCTCTCTGGACTGTCTATATAACGGAGCGTCCCGAGCGGTGGACGTATGCTCCGAATGCAAAACGTTTTGTACCACAACATCTGGTCCCAGATGTTGTTGTACGAGAGAGGGACCTCTCTCGCTCGCAGCCCGGATGGACCTGGACGAGCTGGGAACCAGACTAATAGGCTTCCTCCGTTCTCTCCTCTGATCTGCCATCACTGGGTGTGCACTTTGTTGATTTATAGTGCTCGCATCACCCAAAACTCCTTCCTGGACCGCAACGGACGAACCCGGCTGCCGAACCATTCGATGAATGGATGCTACACCGGCGAGCTAGCGGACGTCAACGCCATCGATCCTACTAGGGACCTCTTAGGCAATTGACGTATTTCCATGAGCACTTTGCCACTAGCTCTTCATTTAATTGTGACGACGGAGGCACACTTTTGGAAGACATCATGGAAACATCACCCTGTTCTTGTTCCTCTGAAATAGAGATTGATAAACTAGAGTGACCCTGCGGAGAAAAGACCGGCATGGCCATTTGCCCGCTAACAACATACCTTGACACAGGCTTCCCATGTTTGTCATCCAATTGACACATACTGAACAGGAGTTAGTGCGAGTACACTGACTACAATTAATACAATGATTATGAAAGTCAGAGGAAGATTTCCTCTTATTACAATTTGAACAATATCCTTTCATTGTGAAAAGAATACAAAAAGTCCTAGTACTCGCACCAACCCCTGAAAACAAAGATACATAATAACATGATCCATTAACATAGAAAAAATAATTGAAATCGAAAAAAAATTGTTTGAAAAAATATTTTTTCAGAAAAGCCCAAGTTTCTGAAAAGTAACGTTGAGCCCCAATGGATCCCAAGCCTAAGTGTGGACAAAAATTTTAAAAATATTTTAAAAAATTAATGGAACACTTACGAATAATAATAATGTAACTTGTTATGATTAAACTAACACAAAGACAAGAAATCCCCCTCCACAGAGACTGTTGTCAATGTAAACAAGAAGTGTATAAACACCAGAAACATAACTCCAGGCACTGATAACCATGGCCCGAAATCAGTTACCAATAATACACTATCTGATGCAAAACAGAGACTTCCGGGGAAGAAACTGCAGAACATCAGATGGTAGATGCAGAACACTACGCCTAAACACCCATGGGTGAGGACGTAAACATGGGGAAAAGAACAGAATTCATTCTGTTACCCAGCTAAAACTCCCAAGAAATTTTAGTAATAATATTACAGAAAATATGCCAAAAGCATGGGAGAATAGCAAGGGGGGACTTAAAGGAAAGGGAGAGAGGAAACACTGAACAAGCAGTGTAACTTTATAGCAAGAATGACAACAATAGGCCCATGCCTCGAAAATAGGTAACTTAACATAATTTCATAAAAAAGATTTTAAGTTACAGCCCTGATTATTTTCTGTCACTCGTTTTTCCTCTCCTCCTTCTATTTCCTCTTTAGATCCACCATTTCTCTAATATTTATGTGTCTGGCATCATTTAAACTGAGATTTACAAGCACAAAGATCAGTCAGATGTGAACTGATGAAGGGCCAAACAAAGAATGATAATTGGCGCCAATTTCAGGACCTCCTTGACACTGTGCATGCGCAGTAGAGGCAAAGTATGGAGGCCCATTCAGGACATGATTTCTTTGGTTTTAGATGCAAATTTTGGGGATTGGGGGGGCAAAATTTGTGTTTGGCCCTAGATTTTTAAGAGTTAGCACCAGCTATGTCTGGGTCATTGGTACAGTATAAAAATATGACACCCACATCCTTAAAGGACAAAAGAGACCCAATATCTTTCCATCACATTTATTTTGCAAAGCAGCAAACTCAGATTTTAGCATCCCTAACTTTATCAAAGATGTTCTTGGTAGGCATTTACCAGTTCCCTTATTTTCAAATTAGTTGGACAATGTAACAGCTTAACAGCCCTGATCGCTAGTGAAAAATTCATCATAGGTTGCCAGTCTTTTTCAAATATTAATCCACAGCTACCTAATATTTCTTTTGTTCTCTGTCATGAAAACAAGCCCTATAAAATCACACCAAGTACGGTTTTGATGAGAACAGCTCAGTAAAACCGTACCAATATCTGGATATTGGGACGGTTTTGAAACAGTCCCAATAACTAGATATTTGTACGATTGTCATGGTACTGTAATCATAACCATTCAAAAGTAAAGATGCTGTAAAGGAGGTGTGAAAAACTTTCTAACGCATGAATTATCGACAAGCTTTTCTCGACAGATCTACTGAATTGAGTGTGCATCGTGTCCAAATTATAATGTACTTTTTAATTTTTTGTTGCTTTTAATAACCAACAGCCCTGGTAACCTAAAAAGGACTCCTGTGGAAACCTTGGAAGTGAAGCAGTGCTTGTTTGCTGTGGTAAACAAGTTCAGTTTTACTGGTAAAATAGGACCTGGTCACCAGTGCCCGGGGTAAAAGTCCCCTAAAATGGGCGGCATGGGTGTAAACGATTCGCTAAACTTGACTTTACACCTTTTTTTGTGGTTACAATTAGCCATAGCTGCAGAAAAGTGACCTTAAACACCAGTAAATAAATAAATAACCTAAAAAAATGCCCTTTTTCAAATATTAAGACGGCAATCAGGCACCACCACCTGCCACCCCTGAGGGAAAGCGAACCTCTTCTTCAGATAAAAAAAAGAATTTTTCTTCCAAATGCTTTAAAAAAAATGAACGATTATTAAATTTATCTGCCGCACTTTCGATGAGGGGTTGAATAAGTGTTCCACCCTTGAGCTGAGACATTATATTAGCGGGAGAACAAATTACGTCATGATGTGAGTTCACTTCGAAGCCACAGATCTGTTCACAATATCTGAACTCCTGATGCGTGTCATAACTTCAATAGACTTTCTAGCAAGCAAACAATGGGTTATGCCCATTTTGTTTTTTGGGGGTAGAGCAAGCAAAAAGTGTTTTAAAATGTGGTTTTACGCGTGTCAAACTTTCTAAAATATAACTTTTTTGACTTTTGTTAACATTGAGGGGCTGTGGATTAAATCAAATATATCACTATTTTGTGTACTATATGGGTAAATAATTGTACAGTTGTGCAGGTGTCCTCCAATATTTGGACTCGGCTTCGCCTCGTCCAAAATATCTCCGGACACCTGCACAACTGTACAATTATTTACCCATATAGTACACAAAATAGTGATATATCTATTACATATTTTATCATGTACATGCCTTTCATCCATCATACAATTTTTTTTATCCTTGAAGAAGACAAAAGGTGTTCTAAAGTAACATGAGTATTTTGCCATGTTATTTTCTGTTCTATTTCTCATTTACAACAACAAGAACAGATTATCAAACTAACCAAAATCTCTTATTAAAACTGTGCCAAAAAAGTCTTTTTATCGTTCATTTTTGCATCCAAATATTGAATCTGGACAAAAACAATTAACACCAAAACAATTTTTATTTAAAAAAAAAATGGAAACAAATTTTGTATCTTTCAATAGCCATCAGCTACTCAGCACATATGTATGCAGCTTGCTTGTACACAAACTTGGTTTACACATGTGATATATATTACACAGGATGTGAAAATGGTAGAACACTAAAATGATCAGATTGCAAGTCAGTTTTGCAATGCTGGTGGAGTGGTAGGAGGGGGTACCAGTAGAGCTGAAATGGTTAAAGGGTTTTCTTGATCAATTAATCACATGGATTAACCTTGGTTAACCGATTAATCACTTACCCTAATAGGTAGCTGAATAATTGCCTTACCATTGATGATTTACAGCATATTAATTCTTTACCCAACATAACGGGAAAAACCGGCCAGTGCTATATACAAAAGTCTCCATTCAAATTATATTATGTCTTCAATTTTTGTCTCAAAAACATAGCTTATGACCTCTCATTGGGATGAGCTCATTGAGCTCATCCCAATGAGGGGGTCATAAGATATGTTTTTGAGACAAAAATTGAAAATTTTTAATAATTTAAGACTTTATTTTGCAAGTAACGTCTTTCAACCACTTTGGGTAAAAGGTTAAGAATGACCATTTCCAGCTACTGATACATGCACGCGAACAAGTATGTCAGCACATAACTTGAATGCTTTATTCTGTCATATATAATTGATGTGAGTCAGTGCGACAATGTGGGCCTGTTTTGGAGCAAGTTTGTTCCTTTGTTAACCTATATAATACAATAGTTCAAAAGTAAAGGTTAATCGATCAATTACTTTTTTGATCGATCAAGATGTTGATCATTGGTTAATTGAATAATTGGTTAACTGTTTCAGGTCTAGGTACCAATACAAGAGACTGCGTATATTTTACCAATACCAGGACATTTTGATCAATGCAAGGACACAAATGGGGATGCTTTTAGCTTTTTTGGTAATGGTGTAGAATTGGGAACTCACAATTTGTGAAAAAGTAAGTTCTCCACAACTTTTTTTTATTTGTAACTATTCATATTTTCAACAACCCTTTTAGGAGATTGTATGACAACAGTAAATACCCATCTCCTGCTAGTGTTCAGCTTACATTTTAATGCACCACCTGTAGGTGTCACAGGAAGAAATGTGACAGAACTGGGGAGAAATCATTATCAAAAGTTCAGCACAGTTAGGGTAAGGGTTAGGTGGCCATCAAGCATAACCTATTTTAGATGTCTCCAATTTTAGTACACTTGAAGAGGGAGTTTCTGTTTCTCAGTTGGATTACCTGTAGCAGGATCCTATTTAAGTAACATTTCTTACCCATATTGATATGCTGCCCCAGACCGACACCACAGACACTAGTTATTATATTTGACTTTATTTGATCTTCAGTGGCAGCAGCACAAATGGCAACAGTCAGTCTCCATGATTATGACATTACCTTATATCTGCTTATGACAATCCTTGGCCACAATTTCCTGTCAAATACTTAAGATCATACATGTTCGCACTGCGAATTATAACAGGGTACAAATCACCTGAACAGTTCGTCCACTTGTTGACATTCAAGGAAGTCAACCAACAAAGCAGTTTGTCAGCATTCAGAACATGTATTTTCAAATTCAGCGATGCTATCATTCAATATCTATGAAGAACGTTGACTAATCAGGTGAAAAGAATACTTTTGAAAATGCAAAATTGACTTTCATCCTCTTTGGCGGTGTCAGTATATACTGAATCTGACTTGAAATACTGAATCTATAGATACTTCCTACTTACTTTCTTGCTATTCTGTGGTCTAGTGAATATAAAAATCATTTTAAATGAAAAAGTCACAGCAAAATATTTGCGAATTTTGTGTTTTGAAGTCATTGGTGAGGTGGGGCACATTCAAATAGCATCTTTGATAATCACTGACATGTGGCTTGTTTTAACATACATCAGATTATCATCGATTATTACCACTTTAGCAGATCTTCTCTATTGTATTAATTTAATGGAGTTTAGGGTGTCAGTGAAACTCAGTAATTCATAGCATATTTCAACATGAAGTGGACGACGGGATATTAATGAAAATAAAATTCATTAATGGCCTGTCACCCGCTTCCTGTCATCAACGATTATGGTAATAATAGTAATAACATGATTTTGCTGGGCATTCCGGTTTATTAAAAGCCCTCAAGGACTGAATAACTGCCCTCTGGCTTATTAAATTATTAACAACCCTCGACTTCGTCTCAGGACGGTAATAAACCCCCAAGCTGTTATTCATTCCTTCTCGGCCATTAATAAACTGTAACACCCTCCAAACTAATGTTATTGTTATATTAGTGTTTGTTCAGTTGGGCTGCATCAAGTTTTTCAATGGGCCATCAAATCAAAAGTGAAAGCATATTTTGATTATTACTAATTATGATTAATTTGTTGCATGATTCCAGATCAATTTATTTTTCAATGAGTTACACTGTGAGTTACAGATAATAAATGTTATAACTTGCCAATGTGTTGTTTTAATGTGTTATTGCTATTTTTTTTTATAAATTCAACTTGAATTTGACCTTTAGTATCATTTCCATTTGATAGTTCCACGACTCCATTTATGGCTAAACATGTGCAAGTAAAATCACCTAAGTACCCTTGCAAAGTTGTGAGGTGTGGGGGTGAACTCAATCGAGTGCACTGAATGCAGCAACTGGATACATTGTCAGTGTGTTACAATAAACAAGGACATGTATGCTAGGGCAGTGGTTGGCAAATGAATCATATGCCTTTCTATGCAGAAACTGTGCTTTTGATGGAGAAGGGTATAGTTCCAGTGCTCCACTCAATCGGTAAGTTCCACTAGCTCTTTTCTCTGTTTTTAAGGTCACAATCAGGGGTATATTATCAATATATTTGACAATAATTGTGGAAAAGATTAGTGCCAACTAACAGCTGCACATCGATGCATTGTCATCTACAGTACAGTCGCCTTGGATTGGTCGTAATCCACCAGTGGACAGTGATGTCCACGCATGTGTTTACCAGGTAACAAAAATCATCATCAGCAAATTTTTTATTAATGAAGCACCAGGTTGGACCCGGTGCTTCATTAATTATATTTTTGATGATTATTCCTATAATTAGTGTTTGGAATCAAATATTATTGCGTCCATGGAAATATTGCCAAACCACGGAAAGTGACCAGTCCACGGTGGCTGAACTGTATTTTCTGAGCAGACTCAAGTTCATTTTTGAAATTTCTTAGAAAATGCCATGCAGTTACATCCTCAAAGAAAGGTGCATATAAGTTGTAACTGTCTTGTATTTTACCCATTTGCCCATCTAATCCTTTCTTTATCTGATATTTTCACGATGTAACTGAATTTGTAATGGCCATCATGTCTGAAAGATTATAATGATGAACACATAAAATTAGCCATCTGACACACAAAGTTGATTTATTGATAAATGAAGATGAGATATCTCATGCCCTACTTGAAACATTTCATCTAGTTATTCGAAACTACAAGTATCCTGACAGGATAGCTGGGGACAGAAACTGTTTGTACAGATGTGTGTCAAAAGGTATGTTTGGGGTCGAGAATTATTACCCATTTGTGCGGTTACTAACAAGTTTGGAAACAGCAGAAATCCGTAGATTTTACAACTGTGAGTTGAGTGATTATATAGAATTTATAAAGTGTAAAAATGTAGTGTTACTGTTAGATCCATACAACATTTTGAGGTATGCTTGTAAATTGAATGCCTTTGCTGGTTTATGTCATTTCTAAGCAGCTAACGCTGCACTGAGTGTTCCAATCAACTCGTATTGTCCAACCTTGAATGACAGGAGTACTTATAAGACCTCGGGCTGTTAATCATCATTTCTGTGGGACCGCTAATGAACCGTAATTCCCTTAATCTGATGTGGCAAATATCCATGACCTGTGCACACGTATACATATCCGTGTAAAACTGAACGTTACAGTGTGCCCCATAATGGAACTCATTACCTGAAAACAAATGTCTGACAGATCTTTTTCATTTGAAACATTTTTCAATTATTACTGAACCCCCACAATAGCAAGAAATTGAAATTAAGTAAGAAATATATATAATTACCTTTTGGGGGATCACATTCAGTATTTCAAGTCAGATTCACTGTTAGTGTTATTATAGGGAGACCAGTCTTTGGAATGTACTGTGAGGAGAGCATTTACCGGGTCCTCCTACACACCAGAATTACTCCAAATAAGTCCATTTTGATTATGAGATTGGTATGAGGGGTTTAATTATTGGAACACTAGAGCCGCAATAAAAAAATTCCTAGGTACAGGACATGGAACTGGAATGCTTGCCCATTCTTAGGAATGATGGCACACAAAATGGAATAGAGTTTTGTGCATAGTGAATGCAACGCGAATGGTGCATGCAAGGTGATAATAACCAAATACAGAAAAAAAAAACACGATGACCATTGTCTTTATCGCACTCCTCTCATAGCTGGCATTGCATACATATAAAATAAACTTTATACAGTATATTAAAAGGTTTGTCGACAAAGACAGTGGCAATTAGCCAGTTGGGTGATGCTTGTGGTCAACAGCTTGTTGATGTATTGAATCAGTGAATTCTGAAAGCACAAATCAGTTCGTATTTGGGTGAATGATAAGAAGATTGGCAACATAGAACATCTCTGGATATTTCATGAGAACAGTTTTCTAGGGTTGGGACGATACACCAAATTCATGGTATGATACGTATTTAGGTACACTAGTTACGATACGATATGTATGTATTCTGGTATTGAAGCTAGTTATGATCACAGGGACAATAGTGGAGCCAACAATTCATAGCTGGGGAGCACAGATACATTAGGGAGGAGGGAGATCAACTTCAGCCACAGCCCCCCCCCCCCCCCCCCCAATTTCCCATATTCTGTCACACACTGCACTGTCTGGTCAAAGTGTCTGAGCTCATACTCTGGCATAAGGCCATCCCTAACTTTACAAATGTGAGTTACCAAGTGGCCCCTCTCAGTCTTAGCACGTCATTCTACTTTTCAGTTTTAGAATAAAGATGATTTTAGTCACAGGTGCTGGTAATTACGAGGAAAAAAGGTAAGTAGTCATCGGATGATCACGACAACTAACCTTACCAAATGCATAAAAAAAGCTGGAGTACCTTGGTCTCATAGGTTGGCAATGAAAATACATCAGTGATTGAGACATGCTCTTGCAGTTCATGGTTCGACTTCCACTTCGCAATTTTCAAATCAATTCACCGAACAAAAAAAGTCGCGGAAGATGATTATGAAGAATAACTGGTGCACATCAAGGGGGCTAATTAACAGGCACCAACATTGTAGAAAACATGAGTGAAGTTTTGTCAACTGCTTTGAAAACACTTGTAAAATGGTGACTAAAATTTATCATTTTGCATAACCAGTGGACGTTCATAATAAATTGGTGTATTGTTGCACTGTTATTAAAGCAGCGTATTAGCGCCATTTCGCTTTTTGCGTAACTTATGTTAAATTGTAATTACAATTTAGCTAAATTGTAATTACAACTTAATAAATTGTAATTACAACTTAATAAATTATAATTACAACTTAATAAATTGTAATTACAATATAGCTTAAATTGTAATTACAGTATAGCTTAAATTGTAATTACAACGTATTTATATTGTAATTACAACTTATTTATATTGTAATTACATCTTAGCTAAATTGTAATAACAACTTAATAAATTGTAATTACAACTTAATAAAATGTAATTACAACTTAATAAAATGTAATTACAACTTAGCTTAACTTATAATTACAATATAGCTTAAATTGTAATTACAATATAGCTTAAATTGTAATTACAACATAGCTTAAATTGTAATTACAGTTTATTTATATTATAATTACAATTTAATAAATTGTAATTACAATTTAGTTATATTGTAATTACAACTTAGTATAAATACGTTGTAATTACAATTTAAGCTATATTGTAATTACAATTTAAGCTAAGTTGTAATTACAATTTAAGCTATATTGTAATTACAATTTAAGCTAAGTTGTAATTACAATTTATTAAGTTGTAATTACAATTTTGCTAAGTTGTAATTACAATATAAATAAGTTGTAATTAAAATTTAAGCTATATTGTAATGACAATTTAAGCGAAATTGTAATTACAATTTAAGCTAAGTTGTAATTACAATTTATTAAGTTGTAATTACAATTTAGCTAAATTGTAATTACAATTTAACATTAGTTACGCAAAAAAACAAAATGGCGCTAATACGCTGCCGTAGTTTATCTGTAGTTTTACAAATTTTTTAATCAGAATGTTGGATGAGTGCATAAAATATTGAATTGCACCATGCGAGCGAAATTTCGATGATTACATCACACCTGGGAGATCTTGCTTCGTAAACAGCAATGTAAACCCAAACAAAAAATACCATGATTTAATAATCGGTATTCCGGTGTACCCCAATGTTATATTCTGAATTGTGGGGTATTTGAGTTGGCCAAATCACCCAAGCCTAAAATGTGATGTGTTGAATGTATTAAGAGTGAAAATGTTGAATTTCAAGATTGGTGACCGGCCTACATAGTGGTATCACGATACGGCAAAATTTGGACAAGTGCACTGGTACCCGTAGTCCAAACAAAGCCTGAAAGTCTGTAATATAATTTTTGGGTTTGGTACGTACTTTCAGTCCAACATTCTTCCCATTCCTCCTATGGTAAAACTAAACAGCCGATCAAAATCATCAATTTTAGAAAAACGAATTTGTTTTGTGATAAAAGTATAAGCATTTCTGAGAAGAATGTAAAATTACCTTTTTATTCGCATATCTCCCATCCTAATATTCCCAATATTGCCATCATAATGTTATTTTTCTAAAAAAGTGTGTTACAGATTTGTAACGCAGCCAGCAATTTTCTTGTTTCGTTTTGAATTTTGTTAGGGAGAATGTGTTTCGCAGAAAGTGTTGAAATGCACCGGCGGAAAGGAACAGTGTGCGAGACTGCAGGCACATTTTGTTTTCTCTTTCGTACACAATTTTTTTTTTTAATTTTAACACAAGGCGAAGAGTTAACCAACAGTTTGAATGACTTTATCTAGTACATTTTTAAAGAGAAAAACAACAACTGATTTTAACAACAGGCAAGAGATTATGGGAAGACAAAAAAGATAAGTGGAGCTCAATAAAAACAGTTAATTTAGGCCTGTTACACATATCGCCATTTTCAGTGAGCGGCAATTTGGGGGGGGGAGGGGGGGGGGGACTTTAGTGGGTCTACTTTCGAACAAGTGGGGACAGGCGTCCTGACTAAAATAGTAATATTAAATAGCATGCAATATTTTTTATATACTGTATACAGTGTGTCATCACGATGACGATTTCATATTCTTACAAAGAAATCCAAGTTTTCATGTCCTCCTCTAAACCAGGTCAACCACATTAGTCTAACCAGAGCAGCAGGAGTTGGCACTCACTGAACAAAATTTTCCAACAACAAAGTTTATTAAACAATTTTGTTTTCTTTTGCTTCCAAAACATAGCGTATGGCTCGACGCGAGCTTGTTCACCACCCTGGTTTCGACAAGGTTAACGACTCACGAATGCAGCACAAAAGAGTCTGCAACTCCTCATTTGTGAAGAGAGTTTACTCATTTAAAAAAATATTTGTACTGCATATTGAACAAAGACAAACTTGGACGTTAGGACATATACAGATTTAACTGTGGGCGGGGATGTTGGGGGGGGGGGGGGGCTCGGCAATCAACCTTTGCCAGCTTACTCTGAGCTTTTTGTATTTTCACTTACATGCAATGGCTTACAAAGAGAATCTCAAGTGCAGTTTTATATGGAATTTAACAACCGAGTTAACTAAAACAAACAGCGAAAACCCTGCTTTAGGCCTATCTCCGTACACTGAAAGGTTTTTTCTGTTCTTTTTTTGGAGGGGGGGGGGGGACAAACCCAGTGCAAAGAACCCGCAAAGTTATTTTATCTTAATCTTACGTGTGAGTTTAACAAACAGTCTTTTTTTTCCATTTCAGAACTATCAAACACACCTGTTGACATATTTGCTTTTTCAATGGATGTATTAGAAGATTCTGCTTTCCATGGTCCAAGATCCATAGACAATAGTAAAGTGGAAATGTTTCACGCATCTCTTGAAAAAGACACGAAAGACAGAGTTGTGAATGCATATAAAAGAGGTGACAGTACAATTCGTTGCTTGATAAGCACTTGGGCATTTGGAATGGGTGTGGACATTCCTGATGTTGATTCTGTTGCATTAGGGAGCACCATACCATTAATGATTACTGGCAAGAAGTTGTGCAATGTTGTAGGGATGGAGTACAATAAGCCTAATGAAAACTGTGACATCTGAAGAGGTGATTGTCTTAGTAGAACAGACGTGTGCTTTCGCGCATTCATTTTGAGAAAGTTTGCCATTATTGGCACATAACTTGTGCAAAGTAAATCAGATCCCTCGTGTGTTGGTTGCTCGGAAACTATATGTGTAAATGCACTGCTTGTGTGTGCTGTTCTTCTTGCAGACGACAGTGTGGCTGTGGCGAAGCAAATATAAAGACTCTAATATCTGAATTCGGAGCTTGCAATCCACAAAGTAAAAAATTATACAATGTGAGGTATTTCGGGATGGTTTCTCATTTTTTTTGTTTTTGAGAAGTTGATTAGCTGCTATATTTTTTCAATTTTAGCAAACAGCGTCTAAGATTTCTACTTCATGATTTCTTCTTTTTTTCAAGAGAAAACTTCGAAACAACACTGAAGTCCCCCCCCCCCCCACCCCCAATCGCTGCTCACTGAAAATGGCGATATGTGTAACAGGCCTAAATTAACTGTTTTTATTGAGCTCCACTTACCTTTTTGTCTTCCCATAATCTCTTGCCTGTTGTTAAAATCGGTTGTTGTTTTTCTCTTTAAAAATGTACTAGATAAAGCCATTCAAACTGTTGGTTAACTCTTCGCCTTGTGTTAAAATTTTTAAAACAGATCGCTTATGAAAGAGAAAACAAAACGTGTCTGCAGTTTCGCACACCGTTCTTTTCCGCTGGTGTGTTTCGTCAACACCTTCCGTGAAACACATTCTCCCCAATAATATTCAAAACAAAACAAGAAAATGGCCAGCTGCATTACAAATCTGTAACACACTTTTTTTTAGAAAAATAACATTATGACAGCAATATTGGGAATATTAGAATGGATACGCGAATGAAAAGGTAATTTTACATTCTTCTCAGAAATGCTTATACTTTTATCACAAAACAAATTCGTTCTTCAAAAATTGATGATTTTGATCGGCTGTTTAGTTTTACCATAGGAGGAATGGGAAGAATGTTGGACTGAAAGGATGTACCAAACCCCAAAATTATATTACGGACTTTCAGGCCATGTTTGGACTATGCCGTATGCGCATGGGGCTACCGGTCATATCGGCCGCCAGCCAAATCGGCCGCTGCAATTTCGGACGAATCGGCCGCGACAATTTGGGTCAAATCGGCCGCTGAAAAAAAAATATTTTATTAGGGAAAAATAAACAAAAATTAAGTAATTTTTTACAGACTCACCCAAAAAGTAAGAATATTATGCACTGAATCCCAAAATCCAAATGTGTAAAAAGTAACATTTTTTTCTTGTCTGAGTAAATGCAATCCCATTAGTGCCCTGATTGGAGAAACAACGGAAAATGATTGACATCTCCAGGGGCGTTACACATGTCACTGACTGGTCTGTTTTACTGTTTGACATCACTCACTCAACTGTCTCTCAGAAAAGGTTGTTTGGACAGTAATTTAATCACAATGCAAACTTTTTGATGCACTGTTTGTGTTTGTTTGTACAGTAATGATCATTTTGGCATTGCAAATCGGCAGGTATATTGTTTTTGAATACCAGTTAACTTACTAATCTGCTTTACTGTTGCGAAGAGAGTTTGTGATTAATAGATTACCTTTGAACATTGTTATTGAAAAGATATCAATCAGTTTTTGATCTCGAGCATTGTTTTCAATATCAAAGAATCCCCAAGCTAGTTGAATTATGATAAATCTGCCCCAATATTGTGTTGGAGTCAGTCATCATGGAACCTGCACTTTGCGTATATTGTGCAAGGTTGTGCAGAGAGAGAGACAGGAAAGCCTACAATGTGATTTTTGTCATAGATGGCAACACAGAACTTGCCAAACCAATATCTCACAGACTTTTTACCGTCGGATGAATAAAGGCTTAGAGGTTTTAAATGATTGGCGGTGCCATGATTGTAGTTCACCGTCTACCAGTAATGCTACAGCCATTTTGGAAGAAGAAACTAATGAAAACGACCCCTTTGAAGCAGATACTATTTTAATCGATACAGATCCTGATACATTATATGATGTCGACACTATTTTAGCCAACGAAACAGAGCCAAATGAATTCACAAGATCGTCTCCTCTCAATGAAAGTTACCAACAAGCAGAGCCAATTGGTGATGTCCAAATAAATGATAGCAATTTCATCCCAGAATATAGAATTATCTCTGGTGGCACACAACATGGAAAGAATCGTTTAGTTGACAATGCCGGTTATGCTTATACCAAAAAAGAGGTGAAAAAGGGCATTGTTTATTGGAGGTGTTCCATTAGGACTAAAACAAACCCTTGTCTCGCAACAGTGAAACAAATTGGTGATTGTTTTTCACCTGGACTTAGGACTCACAACCATGACGGTAAGCCTGGCATTGACACTTTATCAATCGCTACAGTTGAAATAAAAAACACTGCCTGTTTGGATTTGTACAAGCCAGCAACACAAATTGTAAAAGACTATTTTAGAGCAAATAATATTGGTAGCTCAGTTGCTCTACCATCAATGGATGCAATGTACAGAAGGGCGAACCGTAAAAGACAAGCTTTAAGGCCCAAAGATCCTAAAGACTTGGACTATAATTTCCACCCTAGTTATTTTCCACCTGATTTTTGGGTGGACGACATTTCAGTCAGTAGTGCTAGACACTTAATTTTTGCCACCCCGCATCAATTGGAGACAATGAGTAAGGCTAAAACATGGTATTTAGATGGTACTTTTAGAGTTGTTCGCTCTCCATTTGTACAATTATACACAATACACACTTTCCTTGCATCAGAAACAGGTGAAATGAAACAAGTGCCAACTGCTTTTGTGTTCATGTCGAGGCGAAGGGAGCTAGATTACCGTGCAGTGTTCGCATCTTTGATTGAAAAGATGGGTGGTTATGTTAACGTTTGTGTTCAACGTTGCATGGTTGATTTTGAGCGCGGTGTATGGCTTGCACTGAGAGAGTTGTTGCCAAGTGTCGAGTTGAAGGGCTGTGCTTTTCATTGGCAACAAGCAGTTTATAAAAAGGTTAGAAGTTTAGGGCTTGAGGTAGAATATGGTAGACGGTCAGACATTTACAGACTTGTTAAAAAACTCATGGCCATTCCTTATTTACACCACTCCCACATTCAAGAAGAGTTTATGGTTTTGAAAGAGGAAGCTGGGGAATCTGCTCTGAAAGAACTTTTTATCTATGCAGAAAATCAGTGGGTGTGTTCCAATGTGTGGCCTGCACATACATGGTCAGTCTTTGGACTTACCGTACGGACCAACAATGACTGCGAAGCTTGGCACAAAAGCATTAATGGGGCCGCAGGCCGACGTAACTTGCAGTTTTCCTTGTTGGTAGATTTGCTCTATAAGGAATATTCTGATAAAATAATGGAATAAAAAAATATTTTATCTGTATGAAAATATTCTGATAAAATAATGGAATAAAAAATATTTTCACTGATAATCTTCTTCATTTATTATATTCAAATATTATATCAGCGGCCGATTCGACCGAAAATGCTGGCGGCCGATTCGTACTGACTGGCGGCCGATTCGTCCGAAATTGTCAGCGGCCGATTTGGCTGGCGGCCGATTTGACCGTTTCCCGCGTATGGTACCTGTATCATGGGTTGCCGTATCGGTACTTATCGGAGTACCGGGATATCGTCCCAAGCCTACAGTTTTCACAACTCTGTGATTAAATATTTAAAATAATAAGCAAAGAGTGAAAAAATACGACATAAAATAGGTCATTCCGGTGTTTAGGAGGACCACATTTACCTACAGCTCACAGTATTTTCTCTTGTTGCAAGATACTGAGGACGATAGCAACGCCCCCCCCCCCCCCCCCCAAAAAAAAAAAACACACACACACACCATACGATCATCATAAACCTGACAGTTTTGATGCAGGGAGTAGTTCATCAATACCAATGGATCAGGCCTGGACTGGAGACTAAGGCACTGGAGTCTGGAGTGGTGATCTGAGCAGGGTGATTGACTTTTTAAAGTTTTATTATAGCCCTCACAATTGTAACCTGGACCCAACCATTCATTTTCTATAGCAATTTGCTGTATTGCATTCCTGTTTCAACTAACATCCCATCTGATCGGGTCCGCGTCTGTGTCTAGAGTTGAGAGAAAATCTATTTTTCGGTGATTCGTTGAAACGAGAGAGAACAGTTTTCGAACTCACCATACAAATAATCGTGGGTTCTAGCAGGGTTGACATTCTTTTTTATTGTCTGCGTTTGTGTCGCCATCATGAATGTTTCTTTCGAAACGATTCAAAAAAGGGCAGAGAAAATAGAATCGTTTTCTCAAGCGCCTACTTCACTGACAGTTTGTTGATATAAATCCAATATGGTGGATATTGATGCCGTTCCCAAGGAAACCAATCTCGAATTTTAAGTTGAAATGAGTTGTAATAATACATGAACAAGTAAGTAAAAAAAAATTAATAAAATACTAGTAAGAGAGAATTTCTAAAATAAAAAATAGAAGTAATGATAAAAATTCCTCGCATTTGCGCCAGAAGCTCAGTAAATTATTGCCCCTTTCCGCTAAGGATAAAGGATTACAGCCCAACATTCCTAAGACAACTCGTTTCAGTCAACTCGTACCAATAATAATTTACGGATAAACAAAATGGTCAAAATCAAACAACATCATGTATTCGCATGTAATACTTTAAATAAAATTGATGAACCTATCTCTACAGAAGAAGATGTTGATACTATAAGCTATGGAGCTTTCAGGGGGCGGATGTGGTGTGATATAAGGTGAAGTGAGATCAATATTAGCGAGGCCGAAGGCCCTCGGGTCAACTCGCCCCCGCCAGTTTTCCCGGGTCAACTCGACCCCGATCGGGGGGCGAGTTGACCCGCATTTGAGGGGCGAGTTGACCCGGGAAAAATTTTTTTTTTTGGGGGGGGGGGGAATTTTTTTTTTTAAAATTGGGGGAAGGGTAATTTTTTTTGGTTAAATTGCCGAGAAAAACTGAAAAATAATAACTGAAGTACTTACCTTCAAAATTTTTAATCATCCTTTTAGAAAATCCAAGAATCAAAAACGTAAATCCTTTCATAGAAAACCCATGGAATAACAGGAAGCACATAAACACAACATACTAACATCTTGAAGGCAGACGGTACAATGATGGATTAAAAAACAAATCTACAGGGACCGAGTTGACACGAATTACTCAAACTGAATAGCGGTTCTTCAAAAACATCTTTGATGAATTATTTTTTTGCTAACAGTCAAGATGTTTGTTTTTACAGTAATCACATACCAGTTGGTGTTTATGTGAGATCGATTGTGTGGCTGATTGCCTTTCATTATCATGTTTTCAAAAGTGTTGATTAGGCATCACTTTTATCATATACCGGGGCCGCTACCAAACCGTCGTTGCTGTTTGGTTTTCTTTTCTCCTCTTCCCTTAAATTTGCCATCGCACAACATTACATTCTGGCTGAAACACTGAAATGCCCAAATTGTAATGGGCAACACCCAAGCAATTATCGGGGGTGTCCCCACTACAAAAAAAGTTAAAACCGACATAGAACTCATCTTGCCTTTCATTTGTCTTTTCCTGAGTTCCAAAAAAATGTATTAAAATCGGAACCTACGTTTCCCCATTCCACATGATATTCCTCGGCGAAAATCATTTGTGATGTCAATACATTTTCTCGAACTTCGGAAAAAACAAACATTTCCCCATTCCTCGGCGAAAAGGAAATAGGTTTTACTTCCCCATAGTTCGTCATATATTTCTGGGCGATTTCAATACATTTTCATGTTTAATTAGTATAAATGTGTCTTTACGTGTTTTGTACGAGTGCTGTAACCAACTTTGTATTGTAATTTATATTGTAAAATAACAAAATATACATTATTGAAATAAAAAATGCTGGTCTGGCTGGACTTCATAATATTTTTGTAAATAATAGATTATAGTATTAAAATAAAAAAAAAATGCTGATATAACTAGAGTTACGTTTTTTCAACTGGGGGCGACTTGACCCGGGGCGAGTTGACCCGGGGCGACTTGACCCGGGGCGACTTGACCCGAGGGTGACATGACCCGGGGGCGAGTTGACCCGAGGGCGAGTTGACCCGTTCCCTATTGATCTCGCTGAGCCTTATATCACACCATATCCGCTCCCCAAAAGCCCCCGAAAGCCTCATAACGTATTTATTATGCCAGTCCTTTGAAAGAGACACAACCATAAGTGCAATTTATGTTCGATATCGATCAACCTTCAAGTTCTATCATTCAAAATCAAAACAAAACAGACGCTAAAATTTACAGTCCATGGGGAGTAACTCGAAAATATTTGCATGAACTGAGAAGGGCAGATTATTCGGGTAAGGATTCTCGCTTGAGTTCGTCTCAGACAGTGACAGTTGGCTTCTATAATGTCGTTTTAGTGGTTTATTTATTGTTTTTATTTACATTTGTTTATTTAAATTTCTCAAAGACTGGAAGAAACGTATTTTAGTTATACGTTGCTCACCAGACACGCACGCGAAGTTATTTGTTGTTCGTTGAACACGCGAAATTAGGAAAAACATCGAAGCGAGCGTTGGATGTCGAAAACAAAATGTCGGAACTGACCGTATATAAGCTCTATATAGGGTCAGCTCGATGATACACAGTCTCATATACGGTCACTAGATATTGAAGCTGATTGGTTAATAACAATTACTGGCATAATAAAATGCGCTTAAGCCAAAATCCACAGTTATATTATTCACACCCACTCATTAGACATGGACTACCTGCCTGAAGAAATCAAGAACACTTTACTGGTGCTGGATGCCAGCTCACTCCTCAACTGGAATGTCCAGGTTGAGAGTGACTGCGTCCAGCTTACCGTTAAATACAAGACAAAACCCACCCCTGGGAGTGGTAGTACCTTTCGCGGGCCCACCCGCACTGGTCCACCCCAAGGGAAGGGAAAACAGCCTACCACCGAGACACCCGTGGAAAACAAGAAGAAGACGAAGAAGTCACCAGCTACTAAACGCAGGGATGCCAGGCGAATGGAGGCGTGGATCCAAAGGGAGAGGACTGAGACCGGGGATCAGGAGATGGAAAAGGTGATCACTGTCAATTCACCTCCAAAACCTGTATCACCAATCCCAAGCCATACCTCTTCACCAAAGAGGTCGGAGGGAGAGACGAAGCAGGAAAAGGAGACAGAGGAGATGGAGGTAACCCAATCCGTACCTGACTCTCCTATCAACCTCAACCAATCGGGCCTCAAATCCATTTCAACCTCGGAGTCCGAGCATGAGCCCTCTGATGAAGGCGATACTAGCCTGACGGCCAATATTGAAATGTTGGATGGACGTGTCATTGAGCGCTTCGGCGAACTCAAGCTGGAGTTTGACGGAACTGGGGATGATTATTTGGAGTACCTTAAATCAACCCAGATGGAATGGGCTAAGGAAACATACAACGCCCTCATCAACAAACCAGGTCACTTGGAAGCAGCCAGGATCCGCGACCCGTTCTTCCACAGATGGCTAAAACGCAAAACCTCAGACACAGCAACTGCCAAGCCTTCGCCATCTTAGCCACCTCCTTCCATGAAGAAAAAGCACAAACGTAGCAAACGCCACTAAACCCGAACACCTTCCTCCTTTGACGTGCCTAGACAAACCATCAAAAACCTATGCTACAGCTAAAGAGGGTCGAAGGGGGCTTGTTTCCCAAACCGTCCCTGCGCGCCTTCGGCGCGCGAAACCATTCAATTCGGAATCCACAGACATTACCATTCGCACCTTTGACTCCGATGTGCTAACAACTAAACAATGGAGCTCCAACTTGTAATCCAAGAGACACTTGTCAGAGTGAAGGCTACCCTTGCCACCACCTGGAGTATCCAGGTACTCAAGGGTAAAATTCACCTGACAGTGGATTTTGATAAAGAATCGGAACTGCCGTCCTCGGAGAGGTGTAGCACCTTTCGTGAGGGGTGAGGGGATTTCCCCTCACACTCGTCACCCTCCTAGTGACACGGAAAAGCTGGATGAAGGCCGCCGGAGTAGTACAGCCACAGCCACCACCAAGAAGAAGAGAATAAGAAAGAAGGGACCCTCTGCCAGACGACGAGATGCCCGCCGAATGACGGAGTTCCTGCAGAAGAAGAAGAAGGAAAAGGAAGAGAAGGAGGCAAGTGAGGGCGTCAAAGGGACAACACCTGTCACCCCTGAACAACCCTTGTCCAGCCCGGCACCCCTCTCCCAGGAGGAGGGTCCGGAGGACCATGGGTCGTCAGGTGACAGTTCATTCTCCCGCTCATCAGACTCTTCATCTGAAGAGGAGATGGAGGAGGATGCTCTGTCAATGGTGCAGGAAGCTGTCTCTGATGACGCACCTTCCACCCCTCCAGCTTCTTTGGACCAGGAGTCCGACCAGGAGGAGAGCTTCCCGGAGTCCGCGGAGGCATTCCTTGGGGAGGAGATCGAGGACGACAAAACCCGAGCCACAGTCCAAGATAACTACAACTTCTACGTATCAAAAAAATTCCCAGCGCACTCAATCAGGACAATCCTCATAATCAATCTAAAAAGCTACAGGAAATCTCAAGAAGAAACATCAGCTAGGATCAGGCCATTTGTTACCAAGGAACCTACTAATCCTCCAGATCCAACAACGCCACCAACAACAATCTCTCCAACACATCCTCCTCCCACCAAGAAAAACCGCAGGAGACACAGACGCCGCTGAACACCTTTACTCTTTCCCTCCTCTATCACGCTCTGACATGACAAAATTATTGAGTCAACTATTATACAGTCAACGAGGGTCGAAAGGGGCTTGCTCCCCATACCGTCCCTGTGCGCCTTCGGTGCGTGAAACCATTTCATTTGGATCCACGGGCAGTATATGAAGGCGTGAGCAAGGAAAGACGAGTATCCCGCGTTTTCGCCATCTGGCGATTTCGCCACATAGCAATTTCGCCATCCAGCATTTTCATCACCCTAAGTGACATTCCTTATAAACTATTAAGGAAGGTATTTTCTTTTCCATTTTTACATGCCGCAGACATCATCCTAGCTTATGACGCATTAATTACTGACAAAGATTGATCGAGAATCAACAAAGCTGCTGGGGTTTATGGAGTTATGAAAGCAATATTTGGAGCTTGGTCGGTTTATTGTAGGAGTATAGGAACAAATAAAGGTTATCACAACTCCCCGAGACAACGAGTATCCAAGGTGAGATAATGTTCACACATTTACACTAAACTGTATTTAAAATATAAATAAATGAATAATTGAATAATCGTAATGTCTGTATGGAAAAAAAAATTTAGTAATAAGCTAGTTATAAATTACTGGAAACAGAATCATTATCGATTACTCAACAGAAGGGACGTACTGATCTTTAATTATAGCTTGTATCTTCTTTTTCAGGAAAACTTACCTTTTTTAACAAATTTTAACCCGTCTCTTTACCATTAAGCGAAGAAAATACATTTCTACGTGAAAATGGTGTCGGAAGGAAAATTGCAAAGACGACAGAGGAAAGAAGCTAGGTAAATACAGGGGAAACTGATGCTTCTATGGACCGAATATAAGGAGAGGTTTCTTTCCACAAAGTCTTTCATGTGTAAATGTTCCAAGATTTATGTCCCCAAAGGACTTTTACCCACAGGCATGTAAATTTATTTCACTTATAACTTTAGTTAATTAATTTGAATCATAATAACTAAATAAAACGTATCTTATAACTTTTAATTATTCCACTGTATATAAAATTATCATATTGTATATGTGATATATCTATATATATAAATTATCGGGTCTGTCGGTGGCCAAGTGGTATGCGTGGTTCAGTATAGTTTCGCTAGGCGGTTGGTGCCGGGGTAAACTTTCTCGACGTGGATTTGAACTCCCGCTATGTCACTGAAAAATAAATTTGAGATTCAGTATATTATACTATTTGATGTTTTCAAAAATATAAAAAAAAAATAAAATTACAAAAAAAATGTTGTACCTCCGCTCTTCTAGTACATCATAGGTGGAGAAATCGCTTGGTGACGAAAGGGCGTCGGTGGCGAAAACGCCGACATTCGAAGGAAGCACTAGTAAGTAAACAGGACCCTAGAACGGGTGCTGGTCAAAATGTCACACCACCAAAACGTCACATTTCAAAATGGTCAAAACGTCACCCACTTTCGGTCAAACGCCACACATTCAGAAAGTGACATTACAAGGCATTTATCAAGACATTTACCGTTGCAAATTATGCCTTACAGCGTTCAAACAACAAATGGAATGAATGAAAGTTTCAGCTCGCCAGTGGCGCACAGGGATGATGGGCAACAAATGAGTTCGGCCCACCCATTTTTGTTTTCTATGTTAAAGATGATTGGCTCGCCCAACTGTGTTTTTCATATGTCTCGGAGTGCCCCTTTGAAAAATAAAATACAATGGTACTCTCTTCCACTACGTGCTCCACAAACAAACAGAGAAAGAAACAAAAAGCCTCCGCAACAGTAGCTGTTGCCGATAGAATGATGAAGAATATTTGTAATTTCAATAAAAACACATGCTGAATTTGTTTACCATTAAACCAGTTGAATGAGTTATTTTACCGACAAAGAAAATGGATAAGCTCGTTTCAATGAGGGGGACATAAGCTATGTTTTTTCAAGCCAAAAATGAAAATCAAATTAAAATATGAATGGCAATCTTTACGTTTTGCTTTTGTCTCTCTTTCTGAGGTATTGTTTCAATATGCGAAACATTTATTGCCTCACGTGCTATCTCAAATTACCTCTTGGGGCTCCACCAACTTAACAGTTTTTGAGATCGCCCACTCGAGAAAATGTTTCTCGTATTCAAACAATATCAGTGTAGTACACAATTAATATAACAGAATTCTTACCGAACTCGCTCGTTTCGACCAAATATTTTATTTTTTTTATTTTCCATGTATTTTTCGTTACTATTTTCAGTATGTTGCACCTTAATACCACATTGTTATCGAAATGCTCTGTTATGGAGTTGAGAGTTTCGACTAACATAGGGAGCATCGAACTATTAGCTACCCTTTGGCGACATCATTATACACAGAACGTTGAAAGATAATGGTTACGTGCACTGGCATAAAAATAATTTATTAACCCAAAATTCATTTATAATGTTGATTATGAAATGACTCTGACTAAATTACGAATTTACCCCAAGTTTGAGTACGAATTGACTTGATTTCGCATTGACTCTGTTTTGACTTTTATGAATTGACTTGATGATGAATTGATCCGGAACCCTTGGATACTTTCCAACTACGGGCCTTCAGAAATTCCAGCCTCGGGAAATTAAAAATGCACCAGCCCCTCGGACAAAAAAAAATGTATTAAGGGTGGTATCAGTTTGCCATGGAGTTCATGAGACGACATGCGTATCGCCATTCGCCAAACGGCTGACCAGTGAATAGCGATCAATGAATGTCTTACGCTGAATGTCTTCAGAGCTTGGTGTTTGATGTAAAGCATGTATGAAAATGGAGGGGGCATTCATTTCCAAGAGGTATCGCACCCCCATGGTTCGACCCAGCGAGCTTTAAAATTGAAAAAAAAATGAATCCACACAAATGCCATTTCATTGATTTCTAAAGGCCATGTCACGGCGAGTACGATGGAGGTATTGAAAAGCCAGTGTGAGGGTTGGGGGGGGGGGGGGGTAACAAACATGCCTTTAGAATAGCCGAATGGCGATATCCTTTCGTGTCAGGCCATGTTTTATGGGCGTATATCAGCAAAATTCTGTCTCCGTCAATGTGCATGCCACTGTTTGGTTACGATCCGCCTTACTTCTTCCTTATCAAACATCTTCCAGGCTGGCCTACGGTTGGAAGATGGTCGGAGTTTAAGAAAAAAAAGGTTCAAAGCGGTCGAAGATCGCAAGTTTATGGCCAAACACAACTAAATTTGTATACATTTGTAGATAATATATTACAGCTGTCAAAGGTGGGGAGCATTGGCGAAGCGAAACCGGTTCTCGTTAGATCACCGAATATAAGCAATGTCAAACGCGGCTAATCCTTGGATAGGTGACCACTTAGCGATTGATTCGGGTGCTTCCCGTACACACACTAAAAACTAAAGTGTTAAAACTGACACTTTCAATGTGTTAAACCCATTCTTACTCTTAGGGTTTGATTTTAACACTCAAAGTGCAATGCTTTAAGCACTTAGACATTACAATCGTCAGATATCTGAAACTTGAATGGATGGCACTTCCCATGTGTCTAGCATTGGTGGTTCTTCCAGAATCGTCCATAATTTGATTTGCGCTTGGTGCGTACATAATTAAAAGGACACAACGCAGATGACGCGGATCAGGCTCGAGAGTTCGAGCCTGATCCGCGTCATCTACGTTGTTTCCTTTTAAGTGTCGCGACATTACACTTGTCAAGCGGTATTATTGTCAACACCTGTCAAGTTCTGGGATATCTACACTTGAACAAAGTGCTAGTTCAGCACTTAGTAAGTGTTAAATACAGCACTTCAAGTGTAGTTTTTAACACTTTAGTTTTTAGCGTGTGGTAGTGGCTGGTGTGCGATCAGCGAAGTTTGAGTGTGTGACTCTGCGACGTTGAATCAGATATCAGTTGTGAACGTTGGGAATGTTCACCAGTACTACGCAATCCCCACCGTACCTAGGTGTAAAACAGGGACCTGTTGAGGCGCTTGCCTGCGTGCCCGTTTGTGGAGAACCGGCAGCTCCGTTGAGTTGAGTTGAGAATGTCATGGAATGAACAAAGGGTGTGTACGCCTATGATACAGGGTAACAGTGTAAGTCAGCGAGCACTGTGGTGGATTCTAGACGTTAACATTGCATTATTATTACAGGTGTATGCTGTCGTTTGTTTTAACTCATTATGTAAACGTGTAGTATAGTCTGTTGAAAACAGAAAACAGTGAAGGCTACGTGGTCCCTGTTTGCGCTGTCTCAAATGATATGATGGCAGTCATTGTTTTCCTACTGGTGGGCGTCATTATTTGATCAAGAATGGCCTGGGATCGAAACGAAACCGGGTGAAATTAACGTGTTTGAAAAAAAAATCGTTCCTTACAACAGCTCAATGAGCTCACATCCCCGAGAGTCCCAACACATTTGTTACTTAAATGTATCTTGTCTGACCCCTCGATACAGGTCTGTAAGTGCAGCCAACAGAAATGAGAAAACGTTAAAATAAAATTGTTGAATAAGTTTAGGCGAACGGTAAGAGTGATTTGTGAAAATTGAAAAGTTTTTTTTTATCTCCTGGTGGACATATCTTTATAAAATTAGACATCGAGGCCTGTTACAGATGGTATTCTGCTGATCAAATAATGCCCCCCCCCCCCCCCCCCAATTTTCCTGATATTTGTTAAGCACCGGTGAAGTGACCTCTCACCTCACCCCTCTCCTTATTGCGATACATACTGGGATACATACTTATGAAGCAACATGCAATTGATATTTTATTCATG
The DNA here is from genome assembly GCA_031216915.1 of Pictodentalium vernedei. Classification (NCBI taxonomy): domain Eukaryota; kingdom Metazoa; phylum Mollusca; class Scaphopoda; order Dentaliida; family Dentaliidae; genus Pictodentalium; species Pictodentalium vernedei. The sequence continues at coordinate 123,325,817 of CM062288.1, forward strand.
AAATCTACTTTAAAAGTAACAAACATAATATTAAGTAAAAAAAGCAGGTGTTCCTTATCAAATGAAATCATTTTGAATATATGTTATCAGTATATCAAGACACGATCTCTTATATTGTAAAACTTGTTAAACGCGGACACATCAATATCTGTCAAGTGACACATGTGAGAAATGGTAAGTCAGATGTTCATAACAACTCAACCTGTCGCTATGCAGGGATGATTGGCAACACTAAGTGTGTGGGTGAGTGTGATTGTGTGTGTGTGTGTGGGTGGGGGGGGGGGGGGTGCTCACCCACAATATCGTCCAAGATTTTAAAAAGTTACTATTTATCATGTTGAAAGTTCCTTTCCCCATATGGGTCAAATTTAGTAGAATTTTATCCTTTTTGAATGGACATTTAGTATTAATTCATAGATTTTCCAAGTGTCGATCAGACGAGTTTCTGATCATGGTGATGTTATTACAATTTCGGACTTCAAAAACCGCCATTCGTGAAATTTCTGAACGATGGGTGGGTGCAGTTGAATTTACCAACAAATTACATTTTGCGTGAAGCAGTCGTAAAGTTTTTAACCAGAACTAGAGTGGAGGCAATTGGAATTTTTCATTTGGAGCCCCTCTTTCCACATTCTGACCACATCCCTGTCGTTTACACTACCAAGGCTGCAGAAGCAAGTGTCAAATTTGACGCCGAGAAGATGAAAGTAGTGAAATTTTTGTTATTTTTACAAATCTCAGCGTAACTCCGCAATAGATGACTTTACAACTCGATTGTCATATACATGTACTAAAATAACAAGCGCTTGCATACAGGGGATATATACATAAGGGTATATTTGTATAATTAATGAAAATTGTGGTTTCTCCAAATGGTCTTGGCTTTCAAAGAAGACGTTAGCGTTCGACCAATCATTTTTCCGACAAACAACGTAAATGTCCGGCAGTCACCAGGCCTGGAAATAAACAGCTCACGTCGTAACCCATTAGCAGTTTACGCTATAATATGGTGGTAACCAACAGGAAAAAGTGTTGTAATGCTTGTCCGTTTTCTCTGTTTTTATTACGCAAATCGAGATGTCTACGTCTTGACAGAATTTCTGCCAAATAAATAGAAACAACTAACGCGCGATCGTGTGTTAGTTGTTACTATTTATTTTGACGGGAATTCTGTTAACCCTTTACCTAACATGAAAAGCTGACGACACTTGCAAACAAAATTCTTGAATAACTATTTTTTTTCATTTTTTGTCTGAAAAACATAGATTATGTCCCTCATTGGAACGAGCTCGACGAGCTCGTTCCAAAGAGGGGTCATAACCTATGTTTTTCAGACAAATAATGAAAATTAATTGGCGCTGGCTGGTTTTGGCCGTTACGTTGGGTAAAGGTCTAAGATGTAAACACCATGCCACCCTCGTCATATGTGGATGCAAAACGTAACCTTACCTTTGAGTCGAGTTTGTCCCGAATGATTGTCATATCGGACTGGCAAACATTTAGGAGTTGGGAGATAATTTATGCCGTGTTGTTTTATCGTAACCTTTGTTGTATTCGCGTATTTTACAAATGACGTAACCTAAACGTTCGTTCGTGTATTACTGAAACAGTGTTACGAGTAGAGGTGGCCCTGTGGTCTTCACCGATTGTTTACTTACGGTTATAATCTGACAAAATTTATGTACCATTATTCACACAATGTCTTTTTATTTGATTACATTATAGTTGAGAATACTTGTAGTGTTATGCTTGGTATGTTGGGTCAGAAAGTCCACCAGCATAAGGTCTCCTGGAATTAGTTTCGTTGGAATTGGATATAATTTGCTCAAAGGAAACCCCGATGGCGATTTGATGAAAGGTGGAGGTGTCGATCCCGGATTGTTAACGACAAGGAATATATTTCATCTCTCTCCTGGAGATACTCCACAAGAAGTCATATATCAGCAGCGATACAGTTGTGCGAGAACTAAAACGACGAACATTTTTTATGGAACAAAATCCTACCAAGAAAAATTGAACGTCGGCGTGGACGCTTCCGGTACATAGTATTACCTTCATATGTAACTAAGTTACTCAAAATTCCCCAACTTTCGACACATATCAAGGTTGCCTTTATGAGCCCCTGATCCAAGGAAACCCAAATCAGTGTTGTGTGGCGGGACATCTTCTTCAGTGACATACTGAGATATTTTCAAAGTCATTCAATGCATAAATTTAAGGATTCCAAATAGTTTCAATGGTATTCTCAAACAGCGCCGAGAAGATGAAAGTAGTGAATTCTTATTAACCTTTGAGTTGGTGAAAATTACGAGTCGCGACTCAGTTTCCTTTGAATGCAAACATTATTGTTAAGTTGTTAGAAACTCTCACTTGGCCCGGGTTCTACATATAAGAATGCTGCTGGTACCACGTTTAAAAGGTTTCATGTTGGCATATTATGTGGAAGTTCTTGAAGAAAGTTATTTATTTATTTATTTATTTATTTATTTATTTATTTATTTATTTATTTATTTTTTGGAATTTAATGACACTTTCGACTAGGGCCATGCGAAGCTTCGAAATTCGATTCGATTCGAAATAGTCCACATTGATTCGATTCGATTTGAATCGCGCCGATTCGATAATTGTCGAATCGTCGAGGTGTTCTTTAAATCCTATAAAATCCTACAAAATGTCTCCTTTTGAACTCTTCTTCTATCATAAGGTTTCCTGTCCAGGAGAGCTGTTGATAGAAAAAGAGTTCACGTCGTTTCCGCATCCAATTATTACATTGATTCCTCTTTTTTAGCTTGATTTGCAAGAGTCGACGTTTCACACAATACTTGAGTGGAGATTGACAATATTTATGGTTGGAAGAAGGTGTAATATCCACAACTTGAAAAGCGGTGAGATTCGATTCGATTCGAGATCTAGTGGCTGATTCGATTCGAGATTCGATTCGACCCGAAATTTGCGGTTTGTATGGCCGTACTTTCGACAGCCAGGGTCACCTCATGTCGGACAGTTTTACGGGTGGAGGAAGCGAGGTACTCGCAGAGAACCGCCGAGCCACGACGAGGAACTGTCAGACTCCCCAACGTACTAACTCCAGGCAAGCAGGGTTAGCATTGGTTGAAGCAGGTACACCATCGACGTGCAGTACGCCTCAGTGAACAGCGCCACCGCGCCCCCTCAAGGGTAATCAAGAGTCTTGCCCAAGACACGACGCTGTAACCCTGGTAGTAACCGTGGACCTCCCGGTTTGAAGTTCAATGCCGTAACTACTGATCCACCGCAATCCCTTGTAGAAAGTTAATTAGTTAGTTAGTTTGTCTATAAGAATTTGCCTAGTTACAATTCATTGGCGTGTGTGTGTTGGCTCTTCCCATAAACTGTAACAAAGCAACCCCGCCCCAATATTTTTTCCAGCCGACATTTCTTCAGAATTGGAATACAAAATATCACTTCTCTCTTGCTAGTAATCATGTATTTTCTTACAAGGCTAGGTTTATTACTTGGACTTGTGTCACACAAACAAGGGCATACAAATGGAAATCGGTAGTATTCAATTCAGGCTACTGTGAGCGCAGCATGACTGAAAAAGAGGTTTATCCCTTTACCTAACGTAACGGAAAAAACCGGCCAGCGCTGTTCTCAAAAATCGTCAATTAATTTTCATTATTTTTTCGTTTTTTGTCTCAAAAACATAGGTTATGACCCCCGTTGGAACAAACTCGTTCCAATGAGGAGTCATAACCTATGTTTTGGGGACAAAAAATGAAAAAAAATAGTTATTCAAGAATTTTCTTTGTAAGTGTCGTCTGCTTTTCATGTTAGGTAAAGGGTTAACCCTTTACCTAACATGAAAAGAAGACGACACTTGCAAAGAAATTCTTGAATAACTATTTTTTTTCATTTTTTGTCTCAACAACATAGATTATGACCCCTCATTGGAACGAGCTCGACGAGCTCGTTCCAAAGAGGGGTCATAACCTATGTTTTTGAGACAAAAAATGAAAAAAATATTGAAAATTAATTGACGACTTTTATGAAAAGCGCTGGCCGGTTTTTGCCGTTACGTTGGGTAAAGGGTTAACCCTTTACCCAACGTAACGGCCAAAACCGGCCAGCGCTATTCTCAAAAATCGCCAATTAATTTTCATTATTTTTTTCATTTTTTTGTCTCAAAAACATAGGTTATGACCCCTCGTTGGAACGAGCTCATCGAGCTCGTTCCAACGAGGGGTCATAACCTATGTTTTTGAGACAAAAAATGAAAAAAATTAGTTATTCAAGAATTTTTTTTGCAAGTGTCGTCTGCTTTTCTTGTTAGGTAAAGGGTTAATTATGTATTGTCTTTCTGAAGAGATAAGAAGATTGACAGCCATTAATCGTACTGTACGATAGTGTTTCACGCCCCCAAAGCCTGCCCCCACTACACGTATGTAACTTATTCACGACTTTTCCAATTCATTGAACTGGAAAGAACATTAAAAAGTAAGATAAATAAATATGATTTTACCCTACTGAAGCTTTAGGCGGGGGAATTTTATTAGGTGTTTTGCACGTCGTGTTTGAGTTATTTAGACGATCGTGGTTCCACGGAAACAACCACATCTTTCCTAAGGCAAATGAATATTTAATAAGGGTTTGTGGGGTTGTTAGCCACTTGCAACACCGGTAAATGTTTCTGATCCGTATGTCGTACCACAAAAAAGAAGTTCACACGACCTTTTGTGTAACAACGATACTCCAGCTCGGTGGCCGATGGGCCTCATACTACGCATGGTTTTTCGATAGGTGGCATTTTGAGTTACCTCCTTTTACCATGTAGCAGTTCCAATCATAAAGTGTTTTACCGACACCTATCTTGAAACACAATTGCCAATTCTCGATAAATAACCCAAAATATTGTCACCAAACATGCCCATTTAATTATCTCGGACAGAAACACACACACCTGTCGAGTTTGGTGCTAATCGGGCCCCTAGAGGCAGAGGAGATAGGGCACGTCACGATAAACAGAAATGGCACACAGAAACGACACACAAAACGACGGACAGATTGTCTCAAATTATTATAAGATGAGAACACGACGAGCATCTCCTGTTAATCCATTTAATTATTGTTGTGTTCTGTCATGTGAAGTGATGACGTTTGTTTCTGTAACAGTCGAATCAAACAATCCTCTACCAAGAAATTTCATTTGGTAACAAGCAAACAACAAGAAAGGCACATGACTGGTATTTTGAATGTACAAGTATATAAACTGCCTATACAAAAGGAAATACCCCGAAGAGCAATGGGGCTCTTTGGAATGCTGGAACATTCGGAGCCCATGCTGAGACAAACATATTCATTTTGATAAATAACGACCAGGCCTGCTAGGGGTTTCGCTAAGGGGATTGCGGACGTTACAGCCTCTATAATATTCCCAATCGGGACATTTTCGTCTGGATTGGAGTCGCAGCAATTCACTCTTGCTGGTAACTATGTACTTTCTTACAATCTTAGCTTTGATACTTGGTCTATGTCATACATGCCGTAATCGTCATACAAATGCACGTCTGTGATACTCGATTCGAGCTGATAAGGCCCCAAGCATGCCCAGTCTGGGGTACCGGTAAGGCACGTGAGAATTAAACAAGCAGCTGCGTCACAACTACTACCTGTTTATTTTATTTGTTTACAAATTTGTAACTATAATCCCGGTGTGACAGGAATGATAGTCCGTAGGAAAATTAGTCCCTTTGGACTATTATTCCGCGGAATTATAGTCCTAGGTCTAACATTCATAGGAATAGTAGTCCGCCGGACTACTATTCCTAGGAATGTTAGACCTAGGACTATATTTCCGCGGAATAATAGTCCATAGGGACTAACGTTCCTACGGACTATCATTCCTGTCACACCGGCTAATAAAATATTACAACTACATCATCAGAGCATACCTTCGATGAAAGCATGTCTTGATGATGCAGTTGGAATATTTTGGGAACGTGACACCCGTTACTTATTCCCAGTTCCTTATTCGACAACCGATTTTAACGAATGCCGAATAACAAACTGGGAATAAGTAACGGTTGTCACGTCCGTGAATATTTTATCAGTAAGGACTTGAGCCATCACAGTCGGGACAAATCAGGTGTATACCCCCTCCTTCCACCTATAGATACCGCCGAGTTTATGACATGTCAAAGATATATGCTCAAAATTAGATTAAAGCCAGAGTCCAATACCGTAAAACTTTTACAATCGTATTTTCTGGAATTGTATTTTCTAGTTATGACTTTAAATGGGTTGTAACGAACCATTAGCATTTTCAAAGATGTGGCAATTTGCCAGCTGGCAAATTGCCATATCTTTTAAAATGCTAATGATTCATTTTAGTCAGTTATATTAATAGATAGAATTCAATTCTAGAAAATACAATTGTAAAAGTTTTATAGTATTGGCTCCAGATCATCTTTTCCCATCACCGTGTAGGTATGATAGTCCTTTATGTAAAGTGCCGCGCTTTTTATTCAAACGGGTAAATCAATGCAAAGGTGGAAAACGCTGTTCAATGTGAAGTGAAAGTATGAAGACACTAAGATATTCAACTATCTTTCCCTCACTCGATATACGATCCTGGCCGTTGAAAGTGTCGTGCACATAATTATGTAGGATGAAAGTTTCGCACAGGAAGGCCGAGGTACCAAAACCTTACCCCAAGCTAAAAACCCAGATTATTAGATGGAACGTTTTTCATGCAGAGAGACTGTATGTCTGTCCATTCGAAAAAAATCATCTTTCTCTCAAATACTGAGTATTAACTTGTGTTACAGTCCTCCAAACAAACGCTTTTTCGATATGTAACTGGGAGTTTGAACAATGTTGCATGTCGATGGATTAAAAATTCTAAATGTATTATTATTCTCTTACAGGATCCGCTAATGCAGGCCTGGCTAGTTTTGCATTCAGCTTAAGTGGAGGTGAGTAATAGCCTCTTACTCATAAGTGGATCTCTCCAACAATAAAACTAAACTGGACATCCTTCATGGACTTGAAAAGAGAGAGAGAGAGAGAGAGAGAGAGACGAGGGGGGGGGGGCAGTTAGGGGAGGACAACGTATTTTCCAATATATTTCACACTCTAAAACCACTACAGGAATATCAGTGTGGGGCATGTGAGCAGCAAAACCCCGCAAAAGCAGCACTGGCGCCAGGATATCCCCGTCGGGCGGGGGTTGGGATCTAGAGTACACCCGCGAAGCCGACAATAAAGGAGGCTGTTTTTCCGACGTGGATCTTTCCGAAAGGGGACTGTGGGCTGCTCCCCTCTCACCCCCACCACTAAACTATAGTCACCTGAAGCTTGTATTTTTCTCTTGTTCGCGCAATTTTTCTCTTTTACTTCCTTTAAGGTCTAAAAAAAGGTGCACATTCTGGGCCCCATATTTAACAAATTTCCCCACCTGGCCTTTTCTCTCCAGTAGATAAAAAATGTTAAATAAAGAGCAAAATGTTGTTCATTTTTTCTTAGTGTCAAGGTGCGTTAGGCCTAAACATATAGCTTAGTATTTGGTATTCCTACAATGACACAAATGCACACGAGGCTCCACTGATATATATGACCGTGCCCCCTTAAGTTCGAAATGCCCTCTTTGCCCCGGCATCTTTCATGATTTGTAGCGCAGAACTTGATGATAAGGGGTCAGGTGTATTGCTATACAGAAGTATGGAAATTAAATATGCCAGCTTCGGAACGAAGCACAGCATTAATTCAGTGTGGAGTATTTATTTATTGGTGTTTAAGGTCACATATTTCTGCACAATGGCTAATCATGACCATGACAGTTTTACGGGTGGAGGAAGCCGTAGTACCCGGAGAGAAACGGCGAGCAACTGTCAGCTCCCCAACACACTAACTCCACACAAGAAGGGTTAGCATTGGTTGAAGATAGGCGCACCATCGACGTGCAGTACGCCTTAGTACACAACGCCACCCTGCCTCCACGTGGGCAATGGGGGTGAAGTATCTTGCCCAAGGACACAACGCGGTTGCCGCAGGTGGGATTCGAACCGAGGACCTCTCGGCTTGCAGCCTGCACCTCGACTGCTGAGCCACCGCGACCCCAGTGTGGGGTAAGCTGCATGTGTATGTTAAAGGGGGTATAGAGTATCGGTACGCAGATAAAACGTGTTACACACATTTTGAAGAGTCGGGGACGTTTAAACAACGTCCCAAGAGGCACAACTAAAACACGTAGCCTGCAGTATTGACTGCTATTAGTTTCAGCCTGTTTACCAAATTCCACCTCACAACTAAATTGGCACTAATTCACTGTTAAAGTCTATTTACAGCACCAGAGGGGTAGTTACGCTATATTTCGCATTTTACAGTTGCTTTTACTTATTGATGCAGGTTACAAGAGGGCGCTTCAAGACACACAAAATAAAGAGACAGTTTTTTGAAGACGATCAGAGCATTTGCAACAAGGGACATGCCCGTTTTGCAACAGAACTGGCAAAGATCTACAAGTTTTCCGTCAGTGATAATTTTGCTGCTGCCGTATGCTCACTACCATCTCAGTATGAAGAGATTTCGTACATGAAATTCCTTGATACCTGGGGAACGGTAAGAATCTATTGGGCGTAAGTAAGGGGTGTGATACCCCTGCCTCGCCCTCCAATATTTTTCCAGTCAGGGCATTTTCTTCTGGATTCGAGTCTTTAATGCTGTTTTCGCTCTCGCTAGTATTTATTTATCGGTATTTAAGATCACACATGCCGTTCAATGGCTAATCGGGACTGCAACATGGAGATAAAGTCACGAGGGTGGGCTGAAGGACGGGGTGGGGGCTCTCGCTAATAACCAAGTACTTTCTAACGGGACAAGATATTCTACTTGTCGCATACACATTCGGTCATATAAGTGGAGACGATGGTAATCGATTCGGGCTGTTGGAGTCCAAGTATGACCAACTTAGTACAGTGTGAGCTCGTTAAATAAGATGGCACGCCTTTGCGTCACAACTACTGCATGTACTTATGTAATTATATTTTCAAGAACTCTGCGTTTTGAACTTTAAATCCGTCTAATATCCAAACGACATTATCAAGGCATGCACCATTATGATGGTTCATGTCCCGACTGATAAAATATTCCAACTACATCAACAAGGCCTTGATGATGAATACATCTGGAACTCAATTAAGCACCCCCTGTT